>CABHPQ010151286.1:16362-30584 GCA_902168405.1 Peromyscus aztecus
TGTGTGTGTGTGTGTGTGTGTGTGTGTGTGTGTGTGTGTGTGTGTGTAAGTGATTAAGAGAATACAAGTTTGTGGATTTTTTAAAGACCAAGTAAGTTTAGGCTACTGTCAGAGCAAGCTAGAACTCACTACTCTAAGAAAACTGCCTGTCAGCTCATGTTGTTACAAAGAAAACTTGTCCTTGTAGAAACTTAAGTTTCCCATGATTATGAACAACTCTTGGAATTCCTACATACAACATTTCTCTACTTAGTGTCTAGTGTGGTTTGTGACTAGTTACTTTATTTATTTTTTATTTTTTGCAAACTAGAAATGACAAGAGGACACTTAGGCTCATTATGATCCATTATACCTTATTAATCAAATACCTTAGGCTAGCAGGAGTCAGCTGGTGGGTTCAGCTCAAGAGGAGAGTGATCAGCAGGACAACAGAAGTACTACCTCATGTTCACTATTGGATTACTACAATTTAACTAGAAATGAAAACCAAGTTAAATGAAATGTGTGGCAAAAAGCCTTCCCTTGTTGGAGATGGAGATGTGTGTCACAGTTGTGTTTTAGTTTGATTGATGTTCTCATCTTTAAAAAGTCAGTTCTATAAACTTCTGCCTCTTTCTTGTTTCACAAACACATGCATGTCTGAGTTATATGCATAGATTTTATGGAGCATCAAAACTAGACCCCCACAACATTATATAAAGAAAACATTTAATGTTATTTATATGTTCACATTTATTGTCTATTAATGTATATGGTGTGTGTGTGTGTGTGTGTGTGTGTGTGTGTGCAGATACTCATCTCTCCCACAGGCTACTGTTCATTTGTGGAGTTCAGAAGACAGCTCCCAGGAATAGATATGTGTTTCTACCATGCAGATTTCAGTGGCCAAATTCACATAGTCAGGATTGGAAGCAAGCACATTCACCCATCGAGTCATCCTGGCAAGCCCCAAACATATTTTTTTTCAGCAAAAAAGCTTGTATGTTAAATAGGTATTACTGCCTTAAGCTACTCATTTAATGTCACTAAGCTTTCTTTCATTTGTCTCATTATATTATATCTATAATATATTATAAATACATATATATATATGTATATAATTACTCAGTCCATAGGAAGAGTCAAAACACTTCTTGATTACAAAGCACAATGCCAGAACAGCAGGAGAAATGTTTTCATCTGTGCTATCACCGCAAGATGGGCAGAAAGCTATGTGGTGATTTGCTTGGGTACCAGTGACATGAACTCCATCTCTTCTTTAAGCCATCCATTCCAGCCACTTATCAAAAATATATATGTATATATTTGGAAATTCTACAAATACTTTTTACTCAAGCTCTGGATCTAGAGTCTTTCTCTGCACTGCTTACTTCATTTAAGTATATTCATTGAGAAAAGCAAAATTGCATTATTTTATTTTTCAGTAAATAGCATCAGAAATAAATTAGTTTGGAACATTTTATTAGAGTAATTGAAGGCATTTATGCCAATCTTGTAGAAACAGAGGTTTGTACAGACCTTGCTCTGTTTTCTCAATTATTTATTAAGGAATGTAAATGGAGTATTTTGGAGGGGTGCCATTGATATTTTGTTTCATATATACACTATGAGAAAACTACTATACCCAAGTTAATTAGCATATCCTTTAACTGTGTGTTCCAATTTTGATTCATTTTTATTAGCTCTTTTGTAATTTCATGCAATGTATTTTGATGATATTCACCCCTGCCCCTAAATCCTCCATAACTTCCTTCCTTCCTTATCCACCCATCCCCTTTAAAAAAATCATCAAATACAATGTGTTGCCCATATTATCTTGGCCATGTTGACAGAGATGTGTTTCTAAACACATGGGCATCACTAGCAACTACCGATATTGTGAGATATTGGAATCAGTTATAGCTAGCCCTCACTCTCATAATTGTTTTGCTTTCTAAGAACAAATATTTGACTTCTACATGCCTCTTTTTTCAGCTCTCATTGATTCTCAACCCCCTGTACTTTATTGTTGATATAATTAGTCTTGTGCCAGTGTGATGAATACATCAGCACATCACTAAAAATAAAATGACAACAGTAACTCCTGTTGTATACAACACTCTGAGAACTACAGTATGAAAGAAAACCATTGAAAAAAGCATGGGGTTTGTTTGATATCTTTGTTCTGTAACAAACAATTAAATAATAGTTCCATTTAGCGAGATTTTATTGATATGTAGGTTGTGGTTAATAAGTAGGAAGATTCTGAGGAGAAAACATTAAATTGATGTTCCCTGGATATCATTTGGTACTATCATTACATAGATGAATTTTCTGGAGGCTCTCATCACCATTTATAAGTCATTTATGGACTTATGTTATTAGCTTAGGAGCCCATTATATCCTACCTTGGACTCATTTCAGTCATTATACTGTAGTACTTTATTAAAACCACTAAGTATCATTTTGAAGAATGAATTCATTTGAAGCAAGAGTTCATATTTAATTCATTAACATCACTCCTACTTCTACTCAAAATGCTTAAATAAAGCCATTAAATTGCTTCTTACCATCACGAGAAAGTCACATTAGATGTATAATTTAATTTAAATGAGGTAGAGTCTAAATTTGTTTGACTTCTAAATCACTAACTTTCAGTTCCTAAATTTTATCTCTGCTTTCTCTTCCCAATGTACAACACATTTTATTCTCCCCTGTTTGATTTAGTCCAAAGGGACAAATAGTCAACATTCTACAGGGCTCCTTTCATATACAAAACTGTGAAGGGATCAGGGGGAGGGGTGTGAACATGAAAATGGAAGGTTGAAATTGGAAAAATCAATAATCACAAATGGCAAAATGTTTATTTTGAAAGCACTCCAACATTTTGACATCACACAAGAAAGATGCCTTCTTTTAACAATCCAGTTATTTAAAAAACTTAAAAAATAAATGAGTAAAATCCATAGATATAGCAATATGTCATTAGGAGCTATTTTATCAATATGACCCTTTATCATAATAATATTACTATTTTCCCCTAAGCCTATTGAAACTCAGGTTCTTGGCTAATTTATCCATATTTGATATTTGTTCCATCTCACAGAATAAATCTAATAAAAATGTGGTCATTGACTCCTATAACATTTGTGCCACTATTATACCTGTGTATCTTGTGAGCAGATTGCTGTTGTAGGTTACATGGAGTTTGGAGCTGTGTTTTTTTTTTTAACTTTTGTTTGTTTGCTTGTTTGTTTTTTGACAGAGAATCAGGAGATAGATAGATAGATAGATAGATAGATAGATAGATAGAGATAGAACAAGAAAATTAATATGGTCAAAATATATTTTAGAAAATATTTTTAAAGATAGTTAAAAATGTAGCACAGCAATATATATTGTATATATAATATATATGTATATATATATACAATATTTTGTGCTGGGCTGCATTTGTAACTATCTTGGTCAATATGTGCCACATATGACCCAAGAACCTTAAGGATATGTCTTCATATGACTGGCCTATGCGCATATCTGTGAAGCATTTTCTTGATTCATGATTCATATGGGAGGGTTTAGTTCACTGTAGTTGCTGCTACCCTTGGGTAGGTGGTCCTGAGTAAGAGGACAAAGTGAATACGCCATTGATAGCAAGCTGGTAAACAGCATTCCTCCATGGCCAGTAACTTTAGTTACTGCCTCCAAGTCTCTTCCTTGTGTTCTTGCCTGAACTTCCCCCAGTGAAGGACTATAACCTATCTATAAGATAAAATAAACTCTTTCCTATACAATATGCTTTAGGTCAGTGTCTTTATCCCAGCAATAGCAAGTAAACTAGGATTATGTCTCTTATTTATTTCTGGATGTCACAGTATCTTTTCCATTCCTTCAACCACTGGGATCAAATTCTCAACTCTGGGCTGAAGTAAAAGCAGCAATCTCTTTCGTTTGCTATCTTTTATCATAAACACTGACACACAGAGTTACTAGGGAATTACATCCAACTGGGTAACTCAGAGTTCAGATGGCGAGTCTGCACAGAAATACCAACACCTGTGAAGTAAATTTTCTGTATTTCCCTGGTTTTCCTGTAATGCAGGGTTTTTTTCCCCCTAAGGGCAACATGTGATATACTTCTGTCTTCTCAGTGGTAACATGATGTCAGAGAATAGGCAATGGATATAGAGAATCAAGTTCTGAATATGTCTCATGAACTAGCCCTGAAGTACAGACTTGGCAAAGAAACTCAAGTTCCATGAGTAAAATTTCTTCTGGAACATCGTGAAAGAAAATAGTTTATAGGATTCCCATGGATTTCAGATGAAATGCAGTATGGAAATATTCTCAATAGTCTTAATTTAAGGACAAACAAATAATGACCAACAATCCAGGATTTTCCCTTCATTTTCTTGTTTCAATTTTGTCCATCCAAAAAGTTCTATCAATACAGCTTTAAATGATTAATTTCTAGGACAAGAAATCCTCTGAATTCCCTGAAATACTTCAGTTTTGCTGCTCATCTCATTTGTATTTCCCAGTTTGCCTTTCTTTTCCTTCCTTCCTTCCTTCCTTCCTTCCTTCCTTCCTTCCTTCCTTCCTTCCTTCCTTCCTTCCCCCTCTCTCTCTTTCTTTCTTTCTTTCTTTCTTTCTTTCTTTCTTTCTTTCTTTCTTTCTTTCTTTCTTTCTTTCTTTCTTAGTGTGATCCAAAGCCATTTAAATTTTAATTAAAACTTAAATGCTAATTGCTTTAGTTATTAACTTTCTTCTTCTCTGGAGAATTTGCAGATGATTATCACACTAGTCAAGCCTCTTGCTCATTTACCTTCTTAGTTAGGTGTACCTTCTCTCAGCAGTAGGACATTGCAAAATTCAATGACTATTAGTGTTCTCACTTCAGTGTCATAAAAAATACTTACCAAGTCCTACAGAGAAATTTCTAGAATTTTCTGATAGCATCAATGAAAGGCCACACAAACTTTATTATAGCTATCAGCATGAAATCAATGGGTTTTCCTCAACTTTCTGTACTCCCTTCATATTTGACTTCCATGTAACCATCTCTCACACATTTTCCTCCTGAAACAGAAGCTCAATTCTGCTAGAAAAAATTCTACATTTAGTACGTCAAAAGGCAAAACAAACAAGAGACACAAATATATAATGCCCTTGCATCTGCTGATATTAACTACCATGTCCTATGACAACCTTCATCCCTGTACATGCTATCTTTCTCAAATATTTACATTTTTGTGTGCCCTAATTCAAATGCATGGTTAGGGTTATGATTCTTGCATACAAGAGGACCTCTGCTGATATTGAGAGCATTATCATTAAGCACCGAGAAAAAGTTAGACCATTCTGCTTATGTAGTGACTGCTTTTAAATTCCCATTAGAATCATTGCAGTAACTACACTCTGTGAAGGAAAGTCAGATGGGAAGGAAAATAAATTTCCAGGTAATTTGAACGTCCCTGTGAACAACTATGTATTGTCTTTTTATTATTATTAGATTTTGTGTTTTATTTATGTGTAGTGACATTTTCCCTATAGGCATGTCTGTGACCCAAATGAGTGAATTGACTGCAGAAGCCAAAAGAGGGCATCCGCTCCTTGGAACTGAAGTCACAGAAGGTTGTTTGCCAACGTGTGTGCTGAGATCTGAACCCAGGTCCTCTGGAACAGCAACCAGTGTTCTTAACCACTGAGTGATCTCTCCAGCTACTATGTACTGTTTTTGTAAAAGCAGAATTGGAACATTAGCCATGGATATAAGATAATCATACTTTCTCTTTTTTCTCTTATAGTATGTTCTCTAAAATTCAACTTAAACCCTTTTTTTTTTTCTAGATTGAAAGACATGGTACATTGATGCTTTGACAGATTGAAGTCAGCATTCTTTGTGACTTATACTTCTGCATGTGAGATGGCTTCCCGACAGGGGAACACAGGCGGTACTGTGATAGTCTGATTGTATTTGGCCCCTATAATCTCATAGGAAGTGGCTTGTTGAAGTGGGTATGGCCTTGTTGGAGGAAGGGTCTTACTGTTGGGGGTGGGTGTTATAGTTTCCTATGCTCAGGATACCACCCTGAGTGTCAGCTGATTTTCTGTTTCCTGCAAAATGTAGGACATTCAGCTACACCATCCAGCACTATGTCTGTCTTCATACCACCATGCTCCCTACCATGATGATAATAGACTGAAACTCTGAAACTGAAAGAGAACCTCCCCAGTTAAAAGTTTTCTTTATAAGTGTTGCTGTGATCATGGTTCTTTTCATGACCAAATCAGGTTAACATGGACAGGTTAACAACTAACTGTAGGATGGCAGGACATATTTCACCTGTGGCAATTGAACTGGGGTTAGGGAGTTTGCATAGAATTCCTAATAATAGTTAATTTGAGTCAAGTTGGGTTACTGGGCAAAGGAGGAGTCTTTCCTTTTCTAAATTTGGTCCTGCAGTATTTAGAACAAGTACATAATAGCTCAAGAGTGTGGGAAGCCAAGACAAAAACTAGTTGGGTATAGGTTTATTTGAGTCTTAAAAAAATAAACCAGCCAGAATCAAGTACAAGCTGAAAACTAGGTCAAGATAGAATTTAATAATAGATACGAAACAAACTTATACCACTTGTCATCACATAAAATGTTGATTTGCAGGACAGCAACACTTAGAAAGAAAATCAGGATAGATGGGCTCCAATGAGCAAAATCTAGTGTGCAAGGCAATGTCAGTTAACTTACCCAGCACATCCAAGGATGAAAAGAGAGGCCAAGAGAGAATCTGACGAGCATAGACACAATGCACTTTCTGCAGGTCTATGCTCATGGTGACAGGATCCAGTCAACATGCAAGATTTCCACTAACATATTAGATGTTCCCCTCTCTTACAGAAATTAGAATTTAAGCAAGAGTTAGAGAGAAATAACTGTTCACTTTCTTTTCTTTTTGATTTCTTTAAAACCCAATTAGAAATGGCCTGAAGATAACCAGGTCTATGGATTTTTCTGAAGGCTGTTGATACCTACAACTCTCTAATCTGGCTTGCAAGTTCATCCATGGCCTAACTTTCATACTTATGTTTCCTTTTACATAGACACCAGCATGTCACCTGGTTTAAGGCTTGCATTTGAAAAGGTGAATCAGGAATGACAGCAAGGTTAATGACCTGAGCCAGTGTCCTAAAGAAAGGAAAATCTTGAGGCGTCTTAGATGGAATGCTCATGGAGCATGTGTTGATGGCTGGGTTTTAAATATCTTTCTCTAGTTTTCCTTTGAAATGAGGAAAACCTTTATTTATGTTCTGATCGAGCATCATTTTTTCCAGGGACATCTCCTTCCTCATCAGGATCCATAGATAATACCCCATAGCAGCAGCATCAACTCTAAGCAACCCATGGTTTTGTGTTTACTCAACGCTGTCTTGTGGAGTTTCTTAATGACAGGGGCCCAGCCTCACCTCATCCCTGTGTCTATAATGCACTGTACATGATACAGGGAACTCATCAAACATAACATTAAAAATTAAAGTGACACAGAAGCGGAAGTTTAGTTTATGCATTATTTTCTCTAACAAACATGTCCAAGTGTCTCATTCTCTTTACCAAACATATGTTTGCCACTCATTTTATATTTTCTTGCAGGTTGTAAATCTCTTCTAGGACATTCTCCTTAAGTGCATGCCTTTAATCCCAGCACTCAGGAGGCAGAGGCAGGCAGATCTCTGTGAGTTTGAGGCCAGCCTGGTCTACAAAGCGAGTTCCAGGAAAGGGGCAAAAGCTATACAGAGAAACCCTGTCTCAAAACACCCCCCCCACAAAAAAGAATCTTTCCTATCAATTTATGAAATAAAAACAAGACTGATTTCATCTTATCATTCCATAGTCTTCTGTAAATAAGAATATTTGGTTGGCAGACAGAGGAAATCATTGTAGGGAGAACAAACCACATATCCATGATCTGAAGGTTAGATATATTACTCTTACCCACAATTCACTGCAAGAACTAGATACATCCAATTTCTGAGCAGGGAAATTTTGAAAATGTATAAAATGTGGCTAGTATTGATCACTAGTAATCCCTAATATAAGACCTCATGAAGAGGAAGAGAGGGGGAAAGAGGATAGAAATGTAGATGACTAAAAATGACTAGAAATCAGAAAGGATGAGAATTCCAAATATATGAAAAGAAAAATTAGTTATACAATACCCAATCAGTGATTTACTTTGTTTTCTTTCAGGTGTGCTAAGACTATCCATGTTTTATAGATCCAAATATAGACCATAGTACTGCAAAGCAAAGGCACACAGCTTCAAAATGCTCTGCGCATGTGGAGTTGTGAGGGGATCAATGCCTTTATAGACTCAAACATCTCATTGATTAAAGATACCATTTCATGCCCAGAAATTTTAGTTACTAAATTAATGTGAACTTTCCTTCTCATTCAGCTAAAGAGTAGAAGGCTCAGTATAGGGATGTTTCTCTATGACACAGTGCCAGACTACTTATTATTCAGAAGTGTTAACAGGAGTGCATGTAGAGCAGAGATTAATGGACATCTGTTTTTAGTAGTGACTTTATGCAGTAGGGTACCTATATTTCATAGTGTGAGTTTTATAGGAGCATGAACCTTGATCTCAGAAGGTATGCTTACTATGCAGAATACATTGCTAGTTATCCATTTCTATTTACTTGTTCCAAAAGATTTGTTTTGCCCATTTATTTACAAATATAAAACAAGATTTTCTTGCCTGATTTTATGGCAAAATTATCATATTCATAACGCTGAAGGTGTAATGTGTTCATTATCGAAACTCTGCCTCTAGAATTGAATATTAGTAAATTTGTCTGTGTTTTCTGTGTGCAACTGTGACAGGTAGTGATGTGTTATTATTTAAAACAAACAAAGATGACAATAGGTGAGTGGGTTTAGGAGAAAATATAAAACCAAGTACTACAAAGATCATTCTACCACTTTAGAAGTTTAGGTGACTGACATGGTGTAGTCCATCAAAATCATTCTTCTAATTGACAATTGTTAGTAAAGATCCTGATTTTTAAAATAATACTTCATGCACAGATTGTTTTGAGGATAAGTTAGACATTGTATAAGAAAAGCTTCAAAACACTATTGATTATTAAAAATCAGTACCAGTTATCAAACACTTCAAAGCAGTGACTGTACAGGAAGCTCTTGACAGGATTATACAAAAAGCAAGGTCAACCTCTGTATGCCTGTTTACAATTTCTCTATCATGTTGGCAGATTGAGGTCAGAAGTCCAAGAATTATGGTACAAATAGCATATTACTTTGATGTTAGAATAATTTTCTAAATTACTACCATAATTTAGGTAGAGTTATATTTCATGTATTGCATTTGTATCTCATCTGTAAGTGGAATTGATCTACAATGTTATCTTTTTAAACTCCTGGGTCCTGTATTCACTTTGTTGAAGTAGTTGTATACAGTAGCGTGAAGAACATTTATCCTGTATTTATCTTTTGAGATAACATAAGGGTTCTCAGATTCTTTAATTTTTGCTAAATGTGCATATGAAATCATAGTGCCTATAATTATGACTGTGGAGGAAAAGTTGTGGTAAATTTTAATATTTGTGGTTAATTTGTGTAGTGATTATTGGCTTCTTTAGGTTTCATCTTCGAGTCCTTTTTTCAAATTAGTTACCCTGTAAAGTTATTGTTCATTTTGTTTAAGTAAATTTTTATATTGTCAATTACTTGAATTGGTGAGAATGGGTTTTCAAGTCACCCACTATCAGTGTGTGAGAGTCAATATGTGATTTAGGCTGTAAGTGTTTCTTTTGTGAACTCCGGGGCCTTTGTGTTTGGTGTATAGATGTTAAAAATTGTGATGTCCTCTTAGTGGATTTTTCCTTTGTAGAGAACATAATATCCTCCCCTATCTCTTTTAATAAGTTTTGGGTTGAAGTTTAATTTTTCAGAGAGTAAAATGGCTATACCGGCTTGTTTCTTGGTCCATTTGCTTGGGATATCTTTTTCCATCCTTTTATCCTGAGGTGATAATTACCCTTGATGTTCAGGTGTTTTTCTTGGATGCAGTATAAGGATGGGTTCTTTTTTTTTTTGTATAAGTTCTGATAATTCATGGTTTTTTTTGGGGGGGGGAATTGATGTTGAGATATCAATAAGCATTGTTTGTTGATTCCTATTATTTTGTTTTTGTGATGTGCTTTTTTGCAACTCTTGATTTGCTGGCCTAAAATTATTTATTACTTGCATTTCTTGGGAACAGTTAACCTCCTCAGGTTAAAAATTTCCTTCTAGGTCCTTTTGTATATCTGGGTTTGTATAGAGATACTGCTTAAACTTGGTTTTATCTTGGAATGTCTTTCTTCATCTATTCTGATTGAAAGTTTCTCTGGGTATAATAGTCTGGAATGATATCTGTGGTCTCTTAACGTTTATATAATATCTGTCCAGGCCCTTCAGGCTTTTCAAGTCTCCATTGAGAAGTTAGGTATTTTTCTAATGGGTCTGCCTTTATATGTTTCTTGGTCTTTTTTCCTTGCAGCCTTTAATTTTTGCTCTGTACATTTAGTACTTTGATTATTATGTTCCAAAGAGAATTGTCTTTTGGACCAGTCTATTTGATACTCTGAGTGCTTTTTATACCTTGCTTCTTTAGGTTAGGGAAATTTTCTTCTATGATTTTGTTGAAAATATTTTCTGTGCCTATGAACTGAGTTTCTTCTCCTTCCTGTATTCTTTTTTTTGCCCTTTTTATTATGAAGAAATTTTCTATTCACTTTACATACCAACCAAAGATCCCCCCTCTTCCCTCTTCCAACCCCCAGCCTCCCCTCCTCAACCCACCTCCCATCCCTACATTTCCCAAGTCAAGGTCTCCCATTTGGAGTCAGGAGAGCCTGGCAACTCAGCTGAGATGGTCCAAGCCTCTTCCTGCTGTACCAAAGCTGTGCAAGGTGTCAGACTCTAGGCTTTGGGCTCCAAAAAGCCCGCCCATGCATCAGGGACGGATCCCGATCCCCCGGACTGGGGGTCTCGCAAACACTTCAAGCTGAACAACTGTGTCCCGTATCCAGAGGGCCTAGTTATTTATACATTTTTCATACATATACATTGTTCATAAAGGTTATTTTAAGGTCCTTGTCATGTGTTTCAGCTCTGTCGCATTTTGCAGGGTCTATTGTAGTAGGATTACTGGACTCTAGTGGGGTCATACTGTTCTGCCTGGTATTGATTGTGCTTTTACACTGGTGTCTAGAGGAAAGTTGGAGGTGTCTCGACATCTGGGTTTGGGTTGATTTTAATTCTAGGTCCTGATGTCTGGTCTTATGTTTTTTGGGAGTGGGAATGTTGTTCCTTGCTTTCTGATGCTCTCTGGCTCTTAGGTGTTTGCTGGCTGTGTGTTGACTGGTAGGGAATGCTTCTGGGATCCTGCCAGGTGTGGCTACAGGGGTGCCCAGGTACAAAGTGTATTGACAGATGATACTTAGGAATAGGGATTAATTAGAAGGAGAGGGTGAAAGGGGTCCATTGGAGGCAGAGAAGCAGGGCACTCCTTTGGTCCCCTGGGAATGGGGGCAATGAGTGATGTAGTCTGCTTGAGCTGGGGATGAAAGTGTGATACTGGATTTGGAGGAAAGGAAGGAGAGTGAAGATCTGAAGTTCACCTACATGCCATGTGGGCACTGTCTTCCTTCTTTGGCAGACTTGTCCAGTGGGTTCCCAGAGAATGCCTGTTGAAGTTGGGGACAAAGGAATGAGTGAGGAATACAGTTGGAGAAGAAGATCTGCAAAGGATCTTCTGGAGATGGAGACAGAAAGGGAGGGGAGGGCACAGCAGGAGGTCTGCTACAGAGCTGGGGGTGAGACTAGGGATTTGGATTTGGAGGAGAGAAGGGAGAAGTGAAGATCTGCAGTTAGCCTCCTTGCTTTCTGGCCAGCCTGCTGATAGGTTCCCAGGGAATACCTGCTGTAGATGGGGGCTGGGATAAGGGGATGAGGGAGTGGAAAAGGAAGGTGGGAGGAGAAGATTTGCTGGATCAGCTTGAGATAAGGTGGAAAGTAAGAGGAGTCCACAGCAGGTGGTCTGCTGCAGAGCTAGTGGTTGTTAGGGTCCTGGAGAAGTTCCACAAAAGATGTATGCAATCAAAGAGTATTGATTATCTCAAGAAAGCTTCCAGTATACTGGGGTTGACAATCCCACATAAAGTCAAAATGGTGATCACCCTGAAAGGAGTTCATAGGCTCCTTTTAAGCACACCCGAGTGAAGTTCCTAGAGCAGTTATGTCATTTTAGATATTATTGGCTTAAGCAAGTGGCAATTATATTAGTATGTTCTAATTGACTAGGGCTGGCAGGGGCTGGTCAGGGCTACAGTTATTCCACTTTGGGGCAGGCCTGGACAAGTTTCAGGCCTTGTCCTTATTTGGATATTACCCAGAGCTTGCTGACTGTGGCTTAAGCCTGGACTGACCTAATACTGCACATATCAGGCCTCCTTGCCCTGGCTGTTGGGATGTTGGAGACTGATTGCTCTTTGTTCATGGCTCTTTCAGAAACTGCTTGTTCAGTCTTAGAAAACTGACTTTGAGGCCTGATCTCTGGAGAAGACGGAGAAGTCTGTTATGATGTCTGCTTTGTCCTCTCAGTGGTGAGACTAAGCAGGGGAGGTGAAGATCTACAGATATCCTACAAGCTTCCCTGGCCTGTGTGGCCAGCAAGTTCCCAGGCAATCATCTCATATTTTAATACATTTTCTGTCATATTTAACAAGTCGTATGCAGTTTTATTACTCAATTTCAGTGTATTTTATGAATAATTAATACATATTTATTAATGTACTTATAACAATAAAAATTATGGGTTAGACATTTCCCTTTAGTCATTTGAGTTCAGGATATCATTTTCTTAAATCTTATTTTAGAATTTTTTTCAGAGATAGCTTTAGTTATTAAGCTTCATCAATAATACTCTTTTTAGTATTAAATAATAACTGAACTATACTTAATATTCTATGCTGTGGGATGTTCTGTATGTCAAATGTGTTGCTCTGATTGGTTAATAAATAAAACACTCATTGGCCAGTAGCCAGGCAGGAAGTATAGGCAGGACTAACAGAGAGGAGAATTGAAAGAACAGGAAGGCAGAGAGACACTGTGAGCCGCGCCAGGACAAGGAAGATGTAAGGTACCGATAAGCCACGAGCCACATGGCAAAGTATAGATTAATAGAAATGAACTGAATATAAGAGTAAGAGCTAGACAATGGTAGGCCTGAGCTAATGACCAAGCAGTTGAAATAATATAAGAGTCTGTGTGTTTATTTTATAAGTGGGCTAAGGGACTGCCAGGGCTTGGCGGGACCCAGAGAGAAAAACTCTAGCTACAGTTCTACTCTGATATTTTTAAGTATGTTGGGAAATAATTCTACTATTCTAGAATGTATAAAATTTGCTTATTATTCTAGCTGTATATAACATTTTATTTATGAACTGAAATATTCATTTATCTTATAATTATTTATACTCTCAATTAATATAATACACAATATTAGCTACTAACCATATGAAGCTTGTCATTTCATTCCATTTCAACACTGAGTCCTGGGTTAAATCTGTTAGTGTGATATGAAACAAGGGAAGAGAGTGAAGAATGAATAACAGAAAATACACTGACAGTTTAAATCATAATATCTTTACTTAGAATCAAAGATTCAGTAGGGCAGTGGCGGGAGGCAGAGGCAGGTGAATCTCTGAGTTTGAGGTCAGCCTGGTCTACAAAGTGAGTTCCAGGACAGCCAGGGCTACACAGAGAAACCCTGTCTTGAAAAACCAAAAACAAACAAACAAACAAAAAAACAACAACTAAGATTCATCTACTCTAGCTGTGTGATTTTCGAGGGTATTATTACTTTCTGTAAAATAATGTCCCTTTAATGTTTTGATTTTTTTGAGTGTGTATTTGTGTGTGATAGATGTGGATTCCTGCGTGCATTTTCACATGTCTGTGGGTACATGTTAATGTAAGTAAGCAGGCACTTGTATGTTCATGCGTGTGATGATGGAAGGCTATCTCAGGCCTGGCAGCACTTGGGAGGCAGAAGCAGGCAGATCTTTGTGTGTTCAAGGCCAACCTGGTCTATAGAGTGAGTTCCAGGGCTGCACAGAGAAATCTTGTCTCAAAACACACACACACACACACACACACACACACACACACACACACACAC
>CABHPQ010151286.1:30594-54464 GCA_902168405.1 Peromyscus aztecus
ACACACACACACACACACACACACACACACACACACACACACACACTAAAAGAAAGGAAGGAAGGAAAAGGAAAGTCGTCTTTAATCAGTTTACATGTTAGGTGGAGCGTCTTTTGATGAACCTACAGTTCACTTGTTTAGCTAGTTTAGATAGCCAGCTTGCCTCTAGGAATGCCTATCTCCAGCTACATAGTTTGTGTTACAGGCAGGCCTCAACTTCCAATGGGCATTTTCATGGGTTGTAGCAATCTGAACTCTAGTCTTTAGGTTTGTGTGACAAGCACTTCACTCACCAACTCATCTCCCCAGCCCTGTTCATTTATCTCTTTTTAGACTAGTTTGTACATGTTCTTACAGTGGTGTCAAAAATTCAAGGATGTAAATGTCAATCTGAAGTCATTTCCCAAACTCCTGCTTACGTCAAATGTGCTGGCTAAATAATATTATGGTAAGCAATTTTCATGTGTACTAAGAACATGTCACCAAATGGCAGGAGCATGGAGATGTGTTGACACTTGAAGCCATGCTTGCAGTGGATCATCAGATCAGTTGACTGAGTATTTCACTCTCTTAAAAGCTACTTTGCAAACCTTTTGTAACAGCGGTTACCTTCTAGCTCGCAGTCCCTGGGTGAAAACAATAGTACTGAACTCTTCAAAATCACACAGCTGAAAGAGGTGAATCTTAGATTTTGAGATTTAAACTGTGAATTTATTTTCTATTATTCATTCTTCATCATTTTCCATTGTTTCATATATTTGTTATTTATTTTGTGTTGTTTCAAGATGGTAAGTTTCTTTGTACTACAATTAAAGTTCTATGTCACTGACTGGAATAATGAATCAATATCTCTAAGCATATAAGTACCAGACAACATTCACTAGCTTTATTTACTGTCTGCAGGAAATGTTAATGTTGCCTTTCTTGTGGCATTTCAAGGCATTACTTTCCTGTTACAAATATCACATTATAACAGTAAGTGGTATGAGTCGAGTCTCTCTCTCTCACTTTTCATTTTTACTCTGTATGATTTAAGAAATTTTGCACACCCATTCTTTCTTTATACATTTCAGTGAATTTTACAAAAATGGAGATCAGCTATTTATACTAAATAGAAACATTGAGGCTATTTTCTCTTGGCATTATAATTTATTTACAGGGTAAGCATCTGTTGGAAATATAAATAAAACTTACTGCTTAGATCATGGCTAGGTCATTCTGAACCATGCCCAATATGCTGTGGTGTTTTCAATTTTAAAAGCTTCTTCTTAAACTACGGAGTCATTATTTCTTCATTTGGGGTTATTGAAATGTGTCATGTCATGACTAAACTGTGAGGATCTTGACTGAACTGCTGTGGGAATCTTAGAACACCTGGGCCATGCTTGTCCTCCAACCCACTTCCTCATACTCACACCATTGAATGCATCTCTCTATCATCCTTCCTATTATCAAAGATAAAAATCTGTGAAATGTTACTTCTCTCACATTTTTATCTAAAACAAATTCATAAATACCTCCAAGCCAATTTGTAAACTTATAACACATATATGTACAGTAATGTCAAAACTGACTAAAGCTTATTTCCCTTCCCATCTTAGATCATGTTGGTTATGTTTTTGTAAACCTAGTGATTTCTTTTCCCATTTTCCTAAAGAAAAAAAATCATACTTAATGCTTTATTAGTTGCCTCTGATGTAGTTCATCAATGTTTAAGATTTATGGATTTTCTTCACTAAACTCTTAACATTCCACCTCTACCTCTACCCTTTCCTCCTTTATCCCCCCACTGGCTCTTACTTATGTAACTGCACTTACCCTAATTTCAAGGGTAGTTGCTGCTTTAGAATAAAAGGATTAAGAAAGTATTCCAAGACAATGAGACCAGGAAACAATCAGGTGCCATTATCTTAATGCATGATAAAATAGACATCAAGTTAAAATTAATCAGAAGAGAGAACTGACACTTTATTATGATCAAGGGAAACAACCGAGAAGACATTGTAAGCTGTTTATATAGGTACCAATCTCTGGATCCGCCAATTTCATAAAAAGCATACTACTGGATTTAAAGACACAGATTAACCACACTTTCTCCAATAGACAAATCGGCTGAAGAAAAAATAAAAAGAGAAACATCAGAATTAAACAACATCATATATCACACATAAAATGGATCTAACAGATATCTACAGAATATCTCCTTCAAACACTAAATAATATATATTCTACTCAGGAGCCCATGGATGTTTCTCTAAAGGAGACCACATACTAGGACACAAAACAAATATCAACTAATACAGTAAATAAGAAACAATTCCACATGCCATTTCTGACCATAATACAATTAAGCTTACAATCAACAGCAAAGGAATCATAATCAGTTAAACTCATTGATATTAAACAACACATTATAGAATAGTGAATGTTCTAAAGAACTCAGGAAATAAACCAAATAAATCCTGGGATTATACGAAAATGAAAACATAATGCAGCAAAACCTCTGACCTATGATGAAAGCAGTCCTAAGAGTAAAATTTATAGCTCTAAGTTAAAAAATCTAGAAAGAGAAAAAGTACATGACTTATGATATAATTCAAGAATTTGGAAAAACAAGGACAAATCAAAACCTAAATCTAGTAGAAAGAAATAATAATAATAATAATAAATCAGAGCAGAAATTAATGAAATAAATCAAAGAAAACAATATAAAGAATTAAAGTATGGTTTCTTTCCTAATTCTCTGACATTTACATTTATCTCTTTAATAAAAATATTCAAATTTGCCAGTATTATTGTTTTTGTTGTTGTTTTGTTTTTAACATACAAATTCACTCTACTTCCATTTTAGATATTAATTACAAACTGCTAAAAGTCTAATGTTTGACCATTCTTTCACAAACTTGATGATCATTTATACCCTCCACAGTTTCCCATTTTTATCTTTGTAACTTGTCAACCATGTTTTCTGTGTAGTTTATGACAACTGCTCTAAGAAAGTAAGACCAACCAGATGACTAAAGAGAAATGGGTGATCTTAATAGATTTGAAGCTGGAAATATGAAACTAAGATATAAACACAGTTTCACCACTCTGAAGACCACACAGAAGAAGTAGTTTTATGGCTCTTCCCCAGTTTTTTGCTTTCAATTACTGGTGTTCCCAAGTTCATAAAAACATCACTGCAGGTTGTTTTTGTTTTCTCATGATATTCTCCTGTGACAATGTCTGAGTGCAAAAAGTCCCCCTTGAAGAAGCACACTGATCCTATTGAACTAGGTAGTTCCCAAATTACTTACTTATGACTGGATTGTCCCTGGAAAGGTTATATCTCCAAGTATGCTCACATTCTTATGTACTTAGGTAGTATCACCAGGGTGATTTCAGCACATAAATTAATTCTTCAAAATAGATGACTATAAACTTTTTTGTAAGATCTTCAGGTTCTTTAAAGTCCCTTTGAAGACACTTCATGATGTGGCAGCTTAAAACCTGTAATAACAATGCTATGTTCTTCATCAAGGAAGTAACGAGACAAAGATTTATATTTATTTCCCATTCAGTATAACAGAGATAGAAGCTGAAAAAAATGAAATTAAACTCAATAATCAAATTAACTGATAGATATTTTTAAATTAATATAAAGAGAAAAAGAAAGACTAGACTAAGATAAGAGAATCAGTCATCAAAATTGAGGATAGTCAGATGGGAGCTCATTAAGAAGTCCCCATATGAAAAGATGAGAAGGAAATGACAGTCTCGGTAGGTGAAACAATTTCCAAGATGTGGGTAGCCAGTTTGAGCCTTGATGAGGAAAGTTCCTGAGGTGTCTGAGGAATAGAAAGGAGCCTGTTTGTGCAGATGAATGAGGATGTAAGTGGAAAGAAGTAGAAGAAGCAATCAACTTACTACATGCCAATCATGTAAGGCATTGGAAAACTTTTATATAATACCATTCATAACAATATCATTGATTTCTATTTCCTTATCCCGTTTTCTCGATTACACTCCCTGGTTATTCCAATTATTTATTTGTCAAATATATAACTTTCTCTTCACAGGATGTCAAGTCCTTGGGACCACACCCTTTACACAATAAGGTCCTAGGACAGTGCTTGTTACATGGTATGGCCTAATTATATTTGTTGAAAACAATAACACTGCAAGGATTCTTCCATTTTCTGCCATCTACCTACATAGCATTCTTTACATTAGTTTTCTTCTGAGGTTTGTGCTGAAAGTTTTCTGTAGATTTTATCTTCAATAATGGATTATGAAGTCTACACAAGAACCCAGCATAGATGTGCTTTCAGTTTGTCAGCACAAGAACTCTAATTGTGTTTATTTATATATTTTTAAACTGTCTGTGTGCAGAGATCAGCTGCTCCAACTAATTGGTAAGGATAAGCCTTCAGCTGGGCTTACATAGTAAGCAAACAGACAATAAACAAACTGTTCTTTTCATATATGAAGGACCAAATGTTGACAGTGATGTTGTTTGTCTGTATTTCAACAAATTAGAACTGTGTTCAACTTAGAAATATCTTCTTAGTGAGGAAAAAACATAAAAAAATGAAAAAAGTAAATTCCATAACTATGTGTTACTGAAAATAAGCCACTGAAGGCAAGGCCTGCAGGAACCAGGTGGAGTTGGATATGAAGAGGCATCATGAGGACTTATTATTACACGCCGTGCAAAAAACATAAAACAGCCTATGAGTCCTCACTGGAAACTTTTAAAAACCAGTTTGAGATGGAAGTCAATGATGTTCAGTGCAAATGAACTACTCAGATGAGTAAACTGGATTCAATGAAATGCCCGAACTAGACAACCAAGACCCCTGATAGGACAAAACAACATTGAAGAGGCACCACAGGGTAGGGAATCAGACTTAAAAAAACATGGAGAGGTGGGGAAAATCATCAACATGGCATGGGGTGGGAGAGAAAGGAGGCACAACAAACTGTAGAGGTGTTGTTTAAACACCTCAGGGAGACAGTGCAAGAAGAAGACCAACAGCTGACAAACTATATCCAACTGTAGATAAAGAGAAGGTGTTCTTGTCCACAGCCTGGCGGCGACCACAGACAGCTATTGACTCTTGGCAGTGTCTGGTTATTTACAGAGATGAAATAGAAAAGCTGGTACGTCACTATCATATATGTGTTTGCATATATTCTTATATTCATAGTCATATTATATGGCTATTTATTAAAGCATTCATTATATTTATTGTAGAATATCGATAAATATTCAATGCAAATTCACATTATTAAATAATTTTCAAAATATTTTTATGTACTAAAAGTCATTCCATTATCTTTCATTTCTGCGTTATTCCTTTCGTCTGATGTTTAGGATATTGCCAACAATTTGCTTCCACAATGTGATGAAGCATTTTTTATAATTTTTCTATTACAGATTATATTCTATATTCATGGTTGCTTTTAAAGCACAAATTAGTAGTGGGATACTTAGAGTTGCATATGTGAAGATATTTTAGGTTTCTTGATATATGTTATATTTGTCCATATATCTCTATCCATTTCCCTCTACTTTAGACTATAGTGGTCATTATCATTTGAAAAATGCTGTGTCAGATTATAGGGAAAATGTTTCAATATTGATACATTTTGTAGATATTTTTAAATGAAGACACTGTTCACATCTTACAATCATGAAAATTACATTAAACTAATAAAACCTCAAACTTTATAGACTCATGTAAGCCTAGTTGATTGTGGGAAGTAAATTTCCTCATAGGAACTATGGTCCTGTGGATGTTTATAGAAGGAAAGATATGTTCCTGCTGGCACAGAGGCCTGCCGTCATTTGAAAGAGCCTAGTAAGAAACAGTCCTCTGCTGCTATGCACCCCTGGGAATCTGTTGGCTTTGTTCTTTGATTTCTTTCACACAGGATGAAGTTAATATAAATGTCCATATAATTGAGCTCATAGGCATTGAACATCAGTCAGCAACTGTGAAGGAAAAACAATGAATATAAACCCATGCTGCTCTACAGAGCAATAGATTACAAACTGTCTAGTTCTATTAGGAAACTTATTTTTACTTACTTTTTTACATTAGTCAGAAGATGTACCTTGATTCCTATCAATATCTGTAATTATTTGGATAGAAAGACATTGTGAACACTCAGTTATTTACCAACACATGTCAATATGAATAATGAAATAAGATTCTCATTATCATGAACTATAAGAGTCGCCTTATAATGTAAAATATTAATTTGCCAATAGAAATGTTGTTGAAAAGTAGTCAAGAGAATACATTCCTCCTCTGGTCCAGATTAGAATTCTGCATCTTTTGCCATAATTTTAAACAATGCATGCATGCTTCTTATCCATCTTAGAGAAAACTTATTTTGCTTTTCTGTATTCTAAGTATATTCTTCACCCCTTGCTGTGCAAGAGTTGCTAGGGAAATATTATAAAATATTTAAATTATCCAATAACTGGAAACAGCTGTGTTTTTAACTCAGTGAATCAGTAGCAGCCCTCTATTGACTATGATTATTTTATAATATGCTTAGGGGTCTGTCGGCTTCCTGAGCTTTATCTGAAGATGCATGTTGGTCATCTTCCTATCACTATAACAGAATACCTGAGACAGTCTTCAGAAAACGAAAGGCTTATTTAAAGTAAAAGCTTTGGGGATCCCAGTTCATTAGTAGTCAGTCCCTTTGTTTTAGCCTGTGGAAGGCAGCATTTCACAGAGGAAGCACGTAGCAGAGGAAACTCGAGATCCCCATTGAAAGCGTGCCTTAGTGACTTAAAGACTTGATACTCACCCTTTTCTGATACGCTATGCTATTTGACTGTCTTCTTCATTTTTTCCAAATTAGTTTTCTCCTCCTCTTGTTGGTGTGTCTCCTTTAGTATACCTGGCTTCCATAACTACACATGCCACCACGGGACAGGTGGTAAATCCATGATGTGGGTCCAAGTAATTTGAGTATTAAAGACAGATTTGTCCATGTGCAATCAGATACCCAGTCCTGACCAATTTTCCCTGTTGTGATTCACAGATCTGTTCTTTTGTTTTGTTTTATTATTTTTTGTCTGGTTTTTGTTTTGTTTTTGTTTTGTTTTGTTTTGTTTTTCAGAGACACGATTTCTCTATGTAGCCCTAACTTCCCTGAAGTTCCTTCTGTAGACGAAACTGACCTTGAACTCACCTGCCTCTGACTTGTGAGTGCTGGGATTAAAGTTGTGGGTCACTGCAACCAGGCTTCATGGACCTAGTTGGATATGCAATGCTGTTGTTATAAGCATTCACAGAAGTTGTCATTGTATATTAGTTAATTTAATGAGTAGCCAATTCAAACAAAATAAATTGTTAAAGCCATATTTTTGGCAATGGGGAAGATCAAGTCAAGAGCCTTGAACATGCAAAGTCAGCACAATACCACTGAGCTACATCACCAGCCTTGGCCACCATTTTTGTTTGTTTTATGAGCTTGAATATTTGCCTGCATATGGATGTGTATATGCACTTGCCTGGTGCCCACCGAGGTCAAAAGAAGCCACTAGATTCCTTAGAGCTGGAGTTATGGATGGTTGTATAGTTGTTTAGAACCAAACCTGGGTCTCTGTAAGAGTAGCAAGTGTCCTTAACTCCTGAGACACACCTTCAGAATCAAAAATGCCATTTTAGGTGGTAAGTCATTAAAATTTTGAAGTTCATCCAGTGTACTTATTATAAAAATGCTGCAAAATGATTTATTGGTTAGAATGATCATTAATGGTATAGAATAATATGTATATAAAATATCTCTGTGCCCATCTAGTATACATATATGCATATTTTCTTGTTAGTAATAATTAAAAATTTAGTCTAGAATTACAATTATTTTCCCTGAATAACATATTGTAGTTGACATGATTAAATTTAAAAAGTATTAAAAAACACTTAACATTCAAAAACTTTTTGATATAAACTAGAGTGACTGAAAAAAAATCACACATCTTATGAAATGTTGAAAAACTGAATTCTAACAAAAAGCAATGCAATGCATCGACTTGATACCTATTAGGAGAAAGATTCAATATCAAAGGTTGGAAGTGTCTGAGCAAGCCAAGCCTAGATGCCCTAAAGGGCTAACTATAATTGACTGTAGGAATAGAAATAAACTGAGAAATGACTGGAGCAACCGCTTTACATAATAAATTGTGTCAAAACAAAATTCTAGATACAACAGATAAATTAAAATCAATACCCAAAGTTGCCAAACCAATTCTGGTGCTGTTTTGATCACAAAACCAACATTAAAATTTTTGTTCTGCTTGGCTTTATTAACTGCCCCAGTGTGAAAATATCTCATATGTATTGACCATTTCCTTATAAAATTTAAAATGTAAATGTTGAAAAGAATAAATAGAAATATTTAGAATTGTTGTACTAAAACTTTAAAATGCAATATTCATAAAATAATGTATAAGTAGTAGCAACCTAAATCAGATGTCTTCTTGAGCTCTTGTGCTGTTCTTATTAAAGCATTTAAGTCACTGTTTATCTGCTAAAATTATAATTATCAAATTTCATAAATTTGTTAAATCTCTAATTTTAGCAAAGTATTTAGCAGTAAGATTTGGGCTGGCAGAGATATCATGTAGCAAAGTGAATTTTAGTAATTCAATTTCGTGAATTTATTTTCAGCAAATTGGCTTGCTTCATGGATGGCTGAGAAACAATTTGAATTCCCAGGTGTGTCTCTACTCAGAGGTCCCAGATCTTGCCAGAGGTAGAGCAAAAACAGATGACACTCTTGATAGCCCCAATTCTAGTTTCCTAGATAACACATCCTTCTTTGTGGTGGAAAAAGATACTGCATCTGGGTAAGATGGTTTAAATGAGATAATAATTGCGTATTTCATCATGCCTTTGGGGTACCATTTCTCCCCTTTACTGCCAATCCAGTTTTTAGCTCCATGTCCGTTCTGATCCACGGTAAGAAGCCCTACCATCCTGTGAGCATAGCCAGGGCCACTTTTGGATGCCAGCACTTCTGCAGCTGGCTTCAAACATGCAGAGAGCCACGTGTCTTCTTGGATTTAGCATTAACACACAGGTGCTTAATACAGCTTGGAGAAATCACATGAGTGATAATGTATATTTGCACCACAGCTTGAAATCCACATGTAGTTAAGAAGCAACCTCAAGTTCATAAGCATAATCACTCAGTGTGGAGCGATCCCTGTGTCTATGTGTGTTTGTGTATGTGTGCTTATTGTTTTAGACAGTCTTAAGTATATGTATATATATATATATATATATATATAATATTTGGGCATGGAAAATAAATATAAGAGAGTCAAAGGTCATCTAAATTTGAAAAAGAACGTTTTAAAGGTTACCATTCATTGATTTGGCTACTTAGAAATTAAACTATTGTACAAAATTAGCAGTTAAAACCACTCACATATACAGTGGAGTTGAAACAGTGAGAAAATTACAGATTCTGTTTTAGTAAGCTCTCACACAATCGTGAGAGAAAAGACCAATATTAAAAACAGCCAAACTAAAACAAATAGCATGTTGAATGTTGTTACCTGTTAGGAATAAATTCCCAGCAATGGCTAGCTGTGAGTGGAAAGTCCAAGAATCTAGGTCCCATAAGCTCAGTCCCATGAGGCTGGGTATCTCAGCTGGTCTTCTGTATATGCTGGAATCTCAGAAGAATGGATGTGCTGACAAAGTGAGGATAAGCAGGCTAAGAAGGAATGCAACCTTCCTTCTCACACCGGCCCTATACAGACTTCCAGCAGAAGGTGTGGCCCAGATTAAAGATGTGTCTCCAAGCCTCAAGATCTAGATTAAAGGTGTGTGTCATCCCACCTCAAGATCCTTATCAAAAGCCTGTGTCTTCCTGCCTCAAGATCTAGATCACAAGTATGCCCTCCATTTCTGGATTATAATTCATTCCAGATATAGTCAAGTTGATGGCCAAGAATAGCCATAACAGAGTGTGACAAAATGCACTTTAGAATGCCTTACAATTATTTAGAGAAGAGTAAATGTTTGTATTGAGAAAGAGATAATATTTATATTATTTTAGGCATAATTATAACCTGGTTAATATATAATGCTTTTGCAATTGTACATGGCATAGATATGTTTTGGCATTATTATGGCCTTGTTATTGTTTTAATTTGGAAACTAATCATAACATAAAGATATGATTGTTAAGAAGGGGTGGATTGTGATGACTATTTTTGGTTGTCAATTTGATTATTTCTGGAACCGATTGGTTTTTTCTACATACACAGCCTATTACATTGCCTCTAGATATTTCTAGTGGAAAAGAGTCCTGAGACAACTTGGCTGCTCTTAGAAGAAGCACTAAGGTGATTGGTGATTAAAAAAAAAAAGGCAATGGCTGAAATTGAGGCTGGCAGAAACTTCTAGGTATAGTTCATATTTAATGGTGTGGTCCCTAGAGTCAGGCAGTTCAATACTGACAAAGTGACATGAAAGCTCATGTGCAAAGTAAGTTTAAGAAAATGTCAAGCTCATTATGTTATTGGAAAGATTATCACTGTGCCTGTCATGTTGTATGTTCTCCATAAATGTTAGCCCTGGTGGGTATTATAAGCCAGGTGCATGGGTGAGAAAATGATTCACGCTGTGAAGACAGTGGGTTGGAGGGGAAACTCATACAGTCAATATATAGCCAAGGGAAACAGCAACTGATCTGATAACAGGAATGGGTTGAAGATAGTTTGTTTGTTTTTTTTTTCTTTTCTGCAGCTAAGTGTGTAGGATCATGGCTTAGGAATGCAAATTTGTGTTTCTCCAAAATACACAATTCCAAGACGGTAACAGGATCATGCCATTTGTATAGTACCAGAACAGAAAATCATAAATCAAGACTCATTTCAAACATATAGATGGAAACATCACATAGGTGGGTTTCCCGTAAAGTGTAGAAATCTGTGCTAAATGGCTTTGGCTGGCAACATTCTTAGCCTTTGGTTGGTAGAAGTAAGTGGTTTATTAATATATTCAAAACTATTTCACAGGATAGACATAAAGATGTTAGCTCAGGCAGAAGTGCGCAAGCAATGGCTATTATGTGGGCTAAAGATAGTCAATGGTGAATTGTAATTAAGCTGTGGACTCTTTGATATTCTAATCTTCCCACAGTTGCTGACATCTTCATCAATTAATCAGACTTGTAGAACGTTCCATATGAGGAGTAGATCCTTTCTGGGAATGGCCAATGGGAAAGAATTAAAGGAAAACAAGAAATGATATGAAAAGCAGAAATTAACAGCCAACAAGATATATTTGCTAGCTTTTAAATAAGCAACCATAAAATAGTTTTGTGCTTTAACTACAGACATCATATCTAGCTTTTTTCCCCATGTTTTTCCTTTTATTGAGAAAGGATTCTTTGCTCATGCATTATATCATGATTATGGTTCCCCCTCCCTCTACTCTTCCCAGTCCTTTTCCAGCCCCTGTGCCATCTGGATCCATTCCTGTTCTGTCTCTTATTAGAAAAGAAAGACTACTAAGAGAAATATTTAAATATAACAAAATAAACTATAAGGTTAAAACAAGAACTATTATATAGAATTTGAACAAGACAAACCAACAGAAGAAGAAGAGCCCAAGAGAAGGCATTAGAGTCAGAAGTCTACTGTTTCACACACTCAGGAGTTCCATTAAAACACTCACCTGGGAGCCATACTATATACACTGTGGAACTAGTGCTGACTCATGCAGGCCCTCTGCATGCTGCTTCAGTCTCTGTGAGTTCCTATGAACTTTGCTCATGATGATGTAAAGGTTCCTGCTTCCTTGGTGTCCTCCATCCTTCTGGCTCTTATACTTTTTCTGCCTCCACTTCTGTGAGGTTCCCTGTGCTCCAGGGGGAGGGATTTGATGGAGATATCTCATTTAGGGCTGAGAGTTCCAAAGATTCTTACTCTCTGTGTACTGGGTCTCTGTATTTGTTCCTATTTGCTGCAGGAGGAAGCTTCTGCGATGATGACTGAACAAGCACTGATCTATGCACATAACAGAATAACATTAGGAGTCATTTATTGTTACTTTTTGCGCAGCATTTACCCACCAACTCCACAGTTCCCCCAGAGTTTTCTTGAGTGCGAGCAGTAGGAAATATTAGATAGAAGGATTTAGATTGGGAGATAAACAGATAGAAAATAAAGGATAGCTTCGACAGGGCCTGGAACCTATTCCACGAGCCCTGACTGTCTCTGCCACAGGGTATTTATAGAAACACCAAGGGGTGGAGCAAAAGACCTCCCTGCCAGCACAGCCAAGTGCAGACCATCTCAGACACCTGCACTCAGGCCCGTGGTCCAATCATCCTCTCTATGAGGACCTGCTGGGTAAAGTCACGAGTAACCTGAAAACTTTTTTTCTTCTTTATCTTTTTTATACCAGTAGTATTTGGTTTTACCTTAGGTACTTGGGGTACCTAGTCTCTTGTATTGGTCATCCAAGCAGTGTCTGGGTCCCAGTTCATCCAGTGGGCATTAAGTAAGATCAGCTATTGTTTGATTACTCCCACAGCTTTGTGCCTCCATTGTCCTAGCATATGTTGCAGGTAGCACACCATTGTAGATCAAAGTATTTTTGACTACTTTGGCATTTATACTTCTCCTTTGGTAGCATGCAGAGTACCTTCCTGTACCAAAGATACTAGAACATAAGATTGAAGGTTCTGTGTAGGCACCAGCTCACCTTCTCTATGTTCAATGAGTTGTGTATATGCCATCTTCAGCAATGGGGACTTGCTGTCAGTTTGTGGAGAGAAACCCATTGTCTTGGTTAGAGCTTGGAGCCCCTTTGCCTAACAAATCTAATAGATGTGACTCAATTCTGGTAATAGATGACAAGAGATGGCCAACTGGGACTCAGTTACCCCTATTACTTGGTGATTACATTTAGATCACCTTCATATATGCATATATTTTGTGAAGTTTCTACTGTATTAGGTTTCTATACTACCCGCTCAAAATGCCCCTTAATTTTAGTTGTCTTTTCCCATATTCCCCCCCACAAACCCCCTTCCCCTCCCATTCTCCACTTAATCATCCTATCCCAGTCTCCCTGTTCATTAATAACTATCTATTCTATTTCCCTTTCCTAACAAGATCTAGTTGATCCCTTTAGTCCCTTACTCTATATCTAACATCTGTGTTTCTATAGATTATAGCTTGGTTGTCATTGGATTAGCAACTAATACCCACATATAAGTGAATACATACCATATTTGTCTTTTTGAGTCTAGAATACCTCACTGAGAATGATTTTTTTCTAATTCCATCCATTTGCCTGCAAATTTCACATTTTTTCTTTAACAACTGAGTAATAGTCCATTGTGTAAATGTACCATATTTTCTTTACCCATTCTTCTGTTGAGGGACTTCTAGGTTGTTTCCAATTTCAGGCTATTATTAATAGAACACAAAGAACATGATTGAATAAGGCCCTTGTGATAGGATGAGTTATCATTGTGTATATGCTCAAGAGTAGTATAGCTGGATTTTGAGGTAAATTGATTGATTTCCATCTTGCTGAGGAGCCACCACATTGGTTTCCATAGTGGCTGTACAAGTTTGCATTCCCACCAGCAATGGAAGAGTTTTCTCCTTACTCCACATCCTCATCAGCATGAGATGTCACTTGTTTAGTTGATCTTAGCCATTCTGACAGGTCTAAGATGAAATCTCAAAATAATTTTGATTTGCATTTCCCTGATGGCTAAGGATGTTGAACATTTCTTTAAGTGTTTCTCAGCATTTGAGTTTCCTCTATTGAGAATTCTGTTTAGATCTGTAACCCATTTTTAACTGGATTATTCATTTTCTCAAAATCACATTTTTGAGTTCCTTACATATTTTGAGTATTAGCTCTATCAGATTTGTAGTTGGTAAAATATCATTTCCTATTCTGTAGGCTGCCATTTTATCCAATTGACAGTGTCCTTTGCTGTGCAGAAGCTTCTCAGTTTCATGAAGTTCCATTTATTAATTGTTGTTCTTAGTGAAATAGAAACAGCCATTAAAAGTCCTCCCAACCAAAAAAAAGTCCAGGGACAGATTATTTTAGCACAGAATTCCAACAGATCTTCAAAGAAGTATTAATGCCAATATTCTTCAAATTAGTCCACAAAATAGAAACAGAAGGACAATTGTCCATTTCAATTCACAAGGTCATAGTTACCTTGACACCCAAACTACACAGAGACCCAACAAAAAAGACAATTATAGACCAATTTCCATTATGAACATTGACAAAATTACTCAATAAAACACTTGCAAAATGACTCAAAGAACACACCAAAAAGATTATCCACCATGATCATGTATGCTTCATCCCAGAGATGCAAAGATGGTTCAACATATGTAAATCTAAAAATATAACCCCCCATATAAAGAAACTGGACATATCTGGCCTTCTAATTGAACCCTGGCAAGAAAAGGAAATAAAATATTTCTGTCAAGTCACCCTCATCATGATGCAAACTGAAACCACATTCCCAGATTTAATACTAAGTTCATCAAGAAAAGGCCACAATACACAACTCTCTTGAGTTTATATCTTCCCTGTATGATGCCTTTCCTTAATTACTTCACTTTTCTGGTCTCAGAATTCCTTCTGTTATAGTGACATGTGCCTGGAAAGATAGAAGTCCTAACTGACACTATCAGTCTCTAAGACTTTTCTAGCCTTCATTTATATCAAGGAAAGATCGACAGTATGCTACAGAGAAGCAGAGGTATCTCATATGCTCACCAAATATAGCCCAAGATCCTGGACAAGGAGTGATCTCTGGGGGAAACCATGAGAGACAGTCATTTCACAGCTCACCCACCAGGCTCACAGTGTTTGCTAAATATGCTGGTTAAATCAGTAATATTTGGAATTAGTGCTAATTATAGAAAAGAATGTATCTGGTGGGTTTTGAGATATAAAATGATGATCTACTCTATTTCATAATTCAATTCTACCCAAAACTTAGTACACAAAGATAATTACTTGCTATATATATATTCCTGGAGTCTGTTGCAAGGAATGGCATATAATAGAGCTCAATAAGTTTTTGCTGAATGAATTAATGCTGAATCCTCAGTTCCTCTTGGCAATCAATATTTTAATTACATTGGTGGCAGTTATGGTTAATTCATGAAGCACTAATGGGAGACAAGCACATTCCACAGGAAGAAAATATAGAGCAGAATACAACAAATAGCACCATGGATACTATTAGGTAAAAATATTGGTCTCTCCTCTCCCGCCTGTGTACTATAATCTGACTACCACATGCAATAAAAATAAGAGTGCTTCATACATTCTGTTCATTTCATTTCTATTCATTTTACAGCTGTTTGTGATATCTTTGAAACTTAAAATGTTGTGTCAGTTTTATCCCCATTTTCAATGTTCCTCATTAATTTAATTAACCTATATTCATTGAGCATCTTCTATATACTGGACACATTCTTGTGTGCTAAGGTAACAATCATAAAATAGGAAGTCCATATAGTCAATATGTCCCAAGTTTTCTATGGGCAGAAACAAAAGGAATAGAAAAGTGGTACATCTCACTTTTGAGCAAGGGGGTGTGCCTTGTTCAGTTGATATTCCTGGGATGCCTGCTCTTTTCTGATGAGAAACTGAGGAGCAGTAGAGCTGGAGGAGAGAGAAGGTAGAGGAACTGGGAAAAGTGGAGAGAGGGGAGGTGATATTGTATGAGAGAAGAAGAAATAAAAAAAAGAAGATGACACTGGGCTGAACATCATAGGAGGAACCAGGCAATAACTGAACATTCAGATATTTGTAGGGTAGCTTTTGTTTATTGCTATGGATGTATTATATCTCATGATACTCTTTATGCAAACTAAATAGAAAAAGCGTGAAGGAGGTTAAGATAGAAAAACAAACAAAAACAAAAACAGAAACAAAAAAATCATTGTACATTTGATGGAAAAATGCTGATTTATATCTATTATTCATGTAATAATAAATGATGTTTTCTTTTTTATTCCAAGAGTACTTTTGCTCAGTCCAATATAAACTGGCCCAGTTGGCCTTCAGGATTCTTCCAAACAGACACATTTTACACAGGCTTTTATTTACCTGTGGACTCCCGAGTTGTCATCCTGATTGTGAAAAGCAAGACCCTCACTCTGTAAGAACAAATTCAAGAAACAAGGGAAAGTAAACCAGTTTTTAATACACCATCCTTCAGAAAGGAATATGGATCTAGAAAAAAGACACAAATGGCTGGAATGCTGATTTAGCACAAGACAGTGGGATGTTTATAGTGACCCTGAGTGTGAGGAATTATTGCTGTATTCACCAGCTCCTCCCTTCCCCTTCCAAGATGGGTTTTTAATTCACATAATGTGAGCTTTTGACTCATTCGCATAGTGTGACATTTTCTGTACATGCTATACCTGTTGCAGGCCGTTCTAGATAGCACTCCATGTGTCCATGTCTTAAATTTCCTGAAAAGAGTCTGTTCTAGTGGTACAGTAAAACTGGAGGTAAAGACTGAGAAACCTTCATTGCCTCTGTGCCAGGGCCAAGGGCACTAGCTGATTTTAGAGGAGCTCAGCATGGAGCTGGCCAGGAATTGCCTTTGCCAAGTTATTTATTTCATGTGCTGATATTAAAGGCTTTGCACAAAGCCTTCTGGACCTCACTTTGTACCATGCTCTGTTTCAGCCTCCCCTGGTTTAGATGCCTTCTACTTAGCCTATGAGGGCACACACAGAGTCCACTCCCAGTTGTGATTTCTTCTTGCTCAGAAAATAATCTCTGAAGTCTTCTTTGCAACTTTTTTCTTTTCTCTTTCTGCATTTGATCTATCAGTAAATCACACTGATTAGAAATGTAAAATATATTGAAGATCCATTTCTTATGACATAAACCTCTGACACTCTAGTTTACTATTCTTTTCTATTGTTGAAGTAACTTTTTCTTACAACTAATCTAGACCTCATTTCTCTACTATCCTCAAGAAGGTAATTCTTCACCAACAGCAGGCTATAACAATACATAAGGCTATGGTGATGCCTCAGTGGTTAAAGCATTTGCCTGCAAACATGAGGACCTGAGTTTGAATTCCCCAAATCCAGGTAAAATTAGACTCCATAGCCAGATTCTCTAATCCCAACAGTCTAACTGTGAGATGGAAGCTAGAGATAAGGGGATCTCTGGAAGCTGTGCAGGCTAGATTGTCTGGCATATGCACTGGGAACAAGAGATCCTATCTGATTCACAGTGGAAGGTGAGGACCAACACTTGAGAAAGTCTTGAAAAATTCCTGCTTCACAGAAAAGTCCTTCAGACAGTCTAGGCATGTAGGCTGAAGATGGATGGATGCCCAAAAGTTACAGAGGAACCTTGGGTAACTGTTTAGGCAGCCAGATGTTTCTGTCATTTCTTAGATTTGGAAGGTGCTTGTTCTGTACTTCCTGTTTACTCAGGTAATATTGAATACTTCTAGGGTCTTTGATGATGCTAAAAACTAGATAGATATAGGTTTCCTTAGTTATAATAAAAGGTAAATTAGGTACAAAATGTTGGACTCATGAAGAAATGGAGTATTTTCTCTGAATTTGCCAAATGCAAATGGACTAAATATTGTAAACGTATTTCTTACCAGATAATTTTTCTTATTCCATTGAGTTTTAATATGTCCAAACTATAACGGTTAAAAGTTAAAACCCTTTCCTTTTTATTTAGACAAAAAGGGGGAAATGAACTGGGTGGTGGTGGTGCATGCCTTTAATATCATCACTCAGGAGGCAGAGGCAAGTGGATCTCTGTGAGTTTGAGGCCAGCCTTGGCTACAAAGTGAGTTCCAGGAAAGGCACAAAGCTACACAGAGAAACCCTGTCTCAAAAAAACAAAAAAAGGGGGGGCAGGGGGCTGTTGCCAGATATTTTATTACACTGTGTAAAGATATGTCACTGTGATTGGTTTAACATGGTTTAACAAAAAGCTAAATGACCAATAGCTAGGCAAGAATTATACCTGGGACATCTGGACAGAGAGAGCTCTGGGGAAGAAGAACGGTGCAGTCACCAGCCAGATGCAGAGGAAAGAAGACATGCAGGTCTGGTGATATCTGTGCTGAAATGTGGTGATATTTTATTTGTATGTTGATAAATAAAGTTTGCCTGGAGATCAGAGGACATAGATAGGCAGCCATAAACAAAAGTCAGGTGGTGGTAGCACACACCCTTAATCTGATCACATGGCAGGCAGAGTCTCTGTGTGTTCCAGGACACAGCCAAGTGTGGTGACACACACCTTTAATCCCAATGCCAACCATAGGGACCTGGAGGTCTGTACAGACAGGCAGTGTGGAGGAAGTGAGGTGGCTGGGCTAAGAGCCAATGAGAAGGCAGAACAGCAAGGCAATAAAGGCAAAGGTTAGGCAGGAAGAAGCACTCTCACTTGTGAAGCTACTGCAGCATGGTGAGCTACGGTTAGCAGGTGGCTATTCCTATTTCTCTGATATCTATGGCTTTCATACCTGTATTTGGCTCTGTGTTTCTTATTTAATAAGACTGTTTAGAAATTCATCTACATGCAGGAGAGGTAAAAGCCATGAGTCCATGTGGCAACATGTAGATAAATTGAAATGGGTTAATTTAAGTCATAAGAGCTAGTGGAACAAGCCTAAGCTATAGGCTGAGCTTTCATAATTAATAGTAAGTCCTGTGTCATTTTTGAGGTGATGGCCCAAAGAAAAATCTATCAGCACATATGTACTGTTAGACCACAGACCCTCTGTCTGACTTTCTCTTTCAGAATTCAGTCCATGCCTTCCTACAGCTTGCTCTGGGATAGAGTCAGAAACAAGCCATGTTGTGTTGTGCCCTTGCAGTTTTCTCCTTGTAGAAGCAAGTTAATGATCCTACATAATGCCTGTTCCCTCCACATAGGCTAAGCCATATTAAATTACAGAGCATGGAACTGCCTACCATCCCCCTGAAACCTACAGAAGTCAGTGAATGTCCTTTGTTCAGGGGATCTGAAGGCTTTACTTTCATGACTACCATCATATTGTATATGGCACTGACTCTCCCACTTCAAACTCTTTCCTAATGAATCTCCTTTCCAGATTTATTTTTTTAAGGTCAGAGAGGTTTATTTTGTCCTGTAGTTTGAGCATTCAGTTCATCATGGCAGGGATGGCATGGCAGAATGAGCTTAGGGCAGCTGGTCATATGACATCCATCCACAGTCATGAAGGAGAGAGTGATCAATGCTGATGTTCATCTCACTTTTCTTTTTGCAGTTGGTCTAGGACCCACCCCTCATCTTTGGAATTGAATCAGCCACATATAGGGTTGGTCTTCACACACAAATGAGCCCTAATCTATAAAATCTCTTGCAGATATGCTCAGAGTTGGTTTCTGTGGTTATTCTAAATCCTATAAACTTGACAGTTAATATTAACCATTGCAACTATACCAAAATCCCAAGAGACTTCTTAGTTGACACATAGATTGATAGCTGCTGGTTTAAAGGACTCTGATGATTTCTTTTCCTTTTATTGAAAATAGATTTTTTTCATATAATAGATCCTGATTATGACTTCCTCTACCTCTTCCTCCTAGTTCCTTCCAAGCTGGATCCATCCCCTTTCTATTTCTCATTAGAAAACCAAGAGGCTTATAAGGAATAATAATAAAATAAAACAAAGCAAAATAAAAACCTAATACATCAGGATAGTATGTTCCAAACAAAGAGAAGGAAAAGAGCCTGAGAATAGGCACAAGAAACAGATACAGACATTGAGACCCACTTGTTCCCATACTCAGGATTCCCATAAAAATTATAAATCAGAATCCAGAATATATACCCAAACAGGGTAAAAATAGAAACAAAGCTATACATAAAAATAAAAAATAAAATAATTTTTAAATGAAAGAAAAAAATCCCTAAAACAGCGTTACCAAAATTGTGAGACAAGTAATATCCAAAGATGCCACTGAGTTCAAATTCTGTTGGCCATACACTTAAGAGTCAATACTTTACCCAGTGAGAGTCCTTGGAAAAAATTAAATACTCTCTCCAGATTTTTAGGAAGGTTTTTAATTAAAACCTCTCTAGGTTTTTAAGAAGGAAGATTCTTTTCTTTTCCTTCAAGGCCCCTGCTTCTGGTGTGTTATATCTCTACTAATGTTCTCCAGGATCAAGGCTTGATAATGCTCTTACCCATGACCACAAAGTTTTCTCTCCTAGTAAAGCTCATTCTACAGAACACAAGAAGAAGCATCTGAGAGACTCTAGACCTATAGGCTGAAGATGCCTCAACATTGCAGAGGAACTTTGGGTGACTGTCCAGGCAAGCAGCTGTCTTTGTAATTTCCAGAATTTTGAAAGTTGCTAACTATATACTTCCTATTTACTTAGGTAATATTATATCCCTCTGGGGTCTTTGATGTAGTTGAAGACTGGTTAGTTACAATTGTAATTTTTCTTAGTTATGATAAAAGATAAATTAGATATGAAACTTTAGACTCACAAATATAGGATAGATGATAGAATATTTTCTTTAATTTTGCCAAATACAAATAGACTGGATACAATATCTAGTAATAACTGTAATTCTTACTTTATAACTGTTTGTTATATATAATTTTACTCTTTGAAAGCTAAACTATTTCTTTTTGATTAGATAGAAAAGGGGAAGTGCTGGGGGATGTCTTTCTGTATGCTGTGAATATGTGTTGCTTTGATTGATTGATAAATAAAACCATTTGGCCTATGGTAGAGCAGGATGAAGTCAGGCGGGAAAATTCAAGGGAGATAGTGAAAGGAGAAAGGAGAGGCAGGGGAGACACCATCTGGCTTTCCAGGGAGCAGCATATAATGACACACAGGTAAAGCCACAAAACACATGGTGACATATACATTAATAGAAATGAGCTAAGTTTAGTTTATAAGAGCTAGTTAGCAAGAAACTTGAGCCATAGGCCATGGCCATATGGTTCATAATTAATATAAGGCTCTGTATGTTTATTTGGGTCTGAGCAGCTACAGGACCAGGCAGGACACAGGGAAGCTTCCAGCTACAATCAATAATTAACAACTTCCTCAAAAGTTTCTCAATATTTTTCTTTCAGTACAATTTCCAATGGAAGAAATAGTGCTGAACGCTAGAGACACAAAATCCATGGTTTAAGCTCTATAATTAACATCACATACTAAATAACAAAGAATGTATTTGAACACCTCTATCAACCAACATTAAATACAGATGACTTGCTTATTTCTACAGTGCACAAAACAAATGTTTCCTCTTTTCATGTCATATGTATTTACTGTGTTGAAAACTTTGCAATGCATCTTTTTCTAAGTCATTTCATCAACAGGGAAATGTTACTTAAGGGAGCCTCTATTAAAAACTAGTCTATTCTGGACTGGCAGGGAGAACACAGAGTAATCACTTTTCCCTATACCATGCTACCTTCTTCCTGAGACACTCAGTAACTGTAAAGCACATCAACGGCCCTATTTGGCCTGGACATTTACTCCCATCACCTAACAAGAAGACCCAACCTAGATTGGCACTTAGTGTAACAGTGGGGACCATTTCAGCTCTGCCATGACTACACCTCATTCTAAAAGGGGAGTTGGAGAAATACTTTAGGTTGTAAAAACGAGAAAAGGTAAACAAGTAACTAAGTCAATAATCTTAATGCAATTTTAGGTCCTCCCAAGGATCCATTTCTTTCTCTTTGATTTCACCTTAGTTCTCTTTCCTACCTGGAAAACAGGACCCCAAGAAAGACACGGGGATTGCCCAATGACGAGAAATGGATGAGATCTTCATGAACAGCCTGGACATAAGTGGGGGAAATGAAGGGCGAGGGTCGAGGGAAAGAGAGCTTGGGGGAGCGGGAGACCCCAGCTGGATCAACAACAGAGAGGGAGAACAAGGAATAGGAGACCATGATAAATGAAGACTACATGAGAATAGGAAGAAGTAAAGTGCTAGAGAGGCCCACAGAAATCCACAAAGATACCTCCACAATAGACTGCTCGTAATGGCTGAGAGACAGCCCGAACTGACCCACTTTGGTGATGGGATGGCCAAACACCCTAATTGTCATGCTAGAAACCCCATCCAATGACTGAGGGATCTGGAAACAGAGATCCACGGCTAGGCCCCGGGTGGAGTCCAATTAGCGAGAAAGAGGAGGGTCTATATGAGTGAGAATTGTTGAGACCAAAGTTGGATAAAGCACAGGGACAAATAGCCAAATGAATGGAAACACATGAACTATGAACCAATGGCTGAGGGGCCCCCAACTGGATCAGGCCCTCTGAATGGGTGAGACAGTTGATTGGCTTGATCTGTTTGGGAGGCATCCAGGCAGTGGGACCGGGTCCTGTGCTCACTGCATGAATTGGCTGTTTGAAACCTGGGGCTTATACAGGGTCGCTTGGCTCGGCCTGGAAGGAGGGGACTGGCCCTGCCTGGACTGAGTCTACCAGGTTGATCTCAGTCCTCTGGGGAGGCTTTGCCCTGGAGGAGGTGGGAATGGGGGGTGTGCTGGGGGGAAGGGGAGGGGGACAGGAGGGGGGAGAACAAGGGAATCCGTGGCTGATATGTAGAACTGAATGGTATTGTAAAATAAAATAAAATAAAATAAAAATAATAAAATAATTTGTTTTCATACAATATATGTTGTTTTCCCCTCCTCCAACTCCTTCCAGATCTTTTCAACTCACCCAAATCCACATTCTTTCTTTTTTTCTCAGTAGAAAACAAGCAGGCAACTAAGAAAAAATTAGAATAGTACTGTGATGGCTATTCTTGGTTGTCAACTTGACTATATCTGGAATGAACTATAACCCAGAAATGGAGGACACACTTGTGATCCGGATCTTGAGGCAAGACAATAACATGCCTTTGATCCAGATCTTGAGGCAGGAAGACACACTTTTTTTGATTCTGATCTTGAGACAGGATGACACAGGCCTTTAAAATCCAGATCTTGTTGCAGTAAGGCACAACTTTAATCAGGGCCATACCTTCTGCTGATAGCCTATATAAGGACAATGGAGGAAGAAAAGGTTCATTCACTCTTCACCCCCTTACCCTCACTTTGTCAGTCCATCCATTCATTCACTGGCATTGGAGCCTACTTCTTAGGGATTGTAACCTGTACAGAAGATCATGTGAGACACCCAGCCCCTTGGGACTGATTATTGGGCTTTTCTAGTGATAATAATAATAATCTATTACTAGATTATTGGGCTTTTCATTCACAGCTAGCCATTTTTGGACTGCAGCCTGTAAGTCATTCCAATAAATTCATATATATACATATATATATATGTATATATATATATATGTATATATATATGTTTATGGAGAGAGAGAGAGAGAGAGAGAGAGAGAGAGTCATTCTATAAGTTCTGAGGCTCTAGACTAGAGAACCCTGACTAATACTAGTCCAAACAAACAAACAAACAGGAAGAAAAGAACAAAGGAAAAAGAACAAGAAACACATAGAGATTCAGAGACACATACAGGAAATCCATTAAAAACACAAAATCAAAAACCGTAATATATAAACAAAAGACCTGTAAGGTGAAAAAAAAATCTCCAGACAAAGTCTTATGAGACAAAAAACTGAAACAACAATTTAAAATTTCCTCCAAAAATACCATTGATTTTTGTTTTGTTTTGGCCATCTATTGCTGGGCACAGGGCCTGTCATTAAGCGTGGTTTGTATATCTAGTGAGACTTTGTTGGAGACACTAATTCTTCATTTGCAAGCTATTATCAAATGGAGACAGCTTCCAGTTTAGAGATGAGGGTTTGTGTCCACTTT
>CABHPQ010151287.1:0-13097 GCA_902168405.1 Peromyscus aztecus
CTTGTCATGTAGTTTGTGCACTCCTTTGGTTCCTGAGGAAGAAACTGTTTGTTAGCATGAGAACAAGGTCATAACTTTATTGTTGAGACCTTTGTAGTCGGGGTCTACAATAGAGGCGGTTGGAGGTTACACGGAAAAAGATTTTTTTTCTCCACCAGACTGATGATCTTCAGAAAAGTCTTACCCCTAAACAGACCAGTTGTGATAAATGAGCTGGATTGAACCCCAAATTACTGACGACATATGTCGGATGTTTACAGATAGAAACACTGCTTTTTAAATTGTGTTTTAAAATGGAGACATGTAAGTCTGGATTTGAACTTAAATGAACTGCAACCAGTTGGGGTAAATTAGCCATGTGCGATGTTAGGGTTACTTTACTTAGCCAGTAAACGGTGGTGCTTTGTAAGACTATTATTGTTCGTGGGAAAAGGATGTTAGCCTCTTGGACACCAACAAAAGAATGAACGTGAGTGATTGCACAGCAACCATTTTCCCTCCTGTTTCAGAAATGAACGACTTTCCCAATTAAAAAATATATCGATACATGTTGTATCCCGTATCAGTTTATACAGAGACCTATGATTGTGAAGGACATTTGAACCTTATGTTCAACCCGTGTTTAGTGGTGCTCCAGAAACAAGTGTGCCTTACTACAGTAAACTGAATACTGGAGTTATTTTCCCCTGCAATATTACCCTAACTTTTCTCCTTTTCGTTTTGTGGATAAGCTTCACCTTCCCATCACCTGAGTCACCTGGTATTTGCATCTCCGTGTGCTTGGTAAAAGGCAGTGTCCTTGACTTCCCTCACTCGTAGTAGATGACCACCAGAGACTTGGCCTCGGAGGGTTTTCAGAGGAAAGGAAGGAAGGTTATCCACTAGGTTTTGCCATAGCTGCTTAGGGCAGACACGTGTTATCCTACTACCCAGTGCAAAAAGTGGTGGTGATGGCCCATGGCCATTTTAATATGTCCCTATACATGCTGAACTCTGGTTCAAATATTTCATATATACATTGTTCTTACAATTCTGTGAAGAAAATGAAACATAGTTTAAATTTTGATCTAGATCACAGTTTGAGAGTAGAAACACTGAAATTTTAAACACCAGTTATCTGACTTCAGAGTCTTGAGTTCTTCGGAATCTGTGTTAGAGTTAATTGTTTGGTGCCTTTGAGTCTAAGTGGAACTCCTAATCACTTTGAAATTTATAGAATAAATTAAATGATAAATCCCACCCTTTTGTAACATAAAAGTGGAAGGAAAATGGGAGAGGGGACTAAAAACAAAAACATTGAAAGGAAAGAGAAGGGGAAGAGACATCTGTGGCTCTCAGATGATGGTTTCTGATCCATATTACATTTTGATCATCAGAGTGACAGTTAAATAAATTATAGGACCAGGCAAAATTAGCTTTTTGGTTATTTTCTTGGCAGTGGAAGAGATGGTAGACTGGTTTGGATACCATAGTTTAGCTGTTGAGTGTCAGCATAGTGTTAGCAGTTGCACGTGACTAGTGCTGTCTGTATTGGAAAGAAAGATCATCCTCTCCTCAGTGTTTAGTTATCCCTGCCCTTTTACTTTTTAGGCTTGGGAAAGGGGTGGGGAGGGGAAGTGTCATTTGATAAGGTAGCTGCAGAGCCTTAAAGAGTTGCTTGACAAGATTTTTTTTCAAGACAGGAGCTAGTGACAGACACTATGTGGCCACAGAATATGGCGGGCTCTGTGTTTTGCCTTTCAGTCCCAAGTGACTAGGAGGTTACCAGTCTATATTTCTTCTGTTCTTCTGAGAGAGAATATAGTGAATCTAGAGCTTTGACCAAAGTCCACTGGACTAGAGCCCAGGGCATTGGAGTCATGGTACAGACATGATTTGGGAAACCATTCTAAGGGTTGAAGAAAGGAAAGGAGAAGTTCTTTGAGAAGGAAGAGGTGGTCTGTGTAGTCCAAGATGATTATGATAGTGTGGCTTATTTAAGAAGCTTTCATGTGCTGGGGAAGATAATTGGTTCCCTAGATACTCACTTATAACATCTTTGTTATAATTGAAGGGATGGCCAACTAGTTTGTAAATTAACTAGCTAGATGTGAATTAACATGTTTCAAGATGGTTTTAGTTCCTGTTCTATTGCTGTAAAGAGCCACCATGACCAAGGCACCTCTTAGGAAAACATTTAGTTAGGGTTTTCTTACAGTTTGAGAGGGTTAGTCCATTAATCATCATTGTGGGAAGCAGACAGGCATAGACTAGAGCAGTAGCTAAAACAGTGGTTCTCAACTTTAATACAGTTCCTCGTGTTGTGACCTCCAACTAAAATTATTTTTGTTGTTACCTCATAACTGTATTTTGCTACTGTTATGAATCATAATGTAAATATCTGTTTTCCGATGGACTTAGGCGACCCCTTTGAAAGTTTCGTTCAAATCCCAGGTTGAGAACCGCTGAGCTAAGAGCTTTATATCCTGATCCACAGTCAGCAGGAAGTAAGAGAGATACATGGGCCTGGCCTAGACTTTTGAAACCTCAAAGCCTAACCCCAGATACATACTTCCTCTAACAAGCCTTCGTCTCCTAATCCTTCTAATCAGTCATATTCAAACCACCACGAAGATCAGTGGTGTATTTGTCATTGCCACTTTGCTTTTTCCCCTTAAAATAATCTCTCAAAAATCTTAAGTACTGGGTGAAGTCATGAAGACAAAAGGGTTGGGTTTCTGGAACCATTTCAGTCTATTCAACCATTCACTGGCTTTTTCTGCCCTTGTCTTTCCTTGCTTGTTACATAGTTCCAATACTGAGGTTCTGGTGGCAGTTGTTCTTCAAAAAGTTTTTGCAGCAGTTCAATCTAGTTAATCCATTCTGTTCTTTAAACAGCAGTGTATGGGAGAGCTGTTTGCAGTGACATTCTGGTTGTTTATTTTTCTTAAAAGGACATTCATCTTTTATTCATTACCTTTCTTTCATGGATTGAGAACTTGCTTTCTGTGTATTACAGAAAGATAGTGAAGATGCATATGAGGGTTTTGATGTGTATCTTGGTAATTATAGCTCCATAGCTGTGGGTACACTAGAACCTTTACAAAACTTGTAAAGTTCATTGTATTGTAATTTAAAATCAGTTAACTTGGCTGGAGATGGAGCTCATTGCTATGTAGAGTTTGCCTAGCATACATCATGTCTTAAGTTTGATGGAAGCATAGAAAGGTGAGATGAGGAAAATAGAGGTGGGTTTTTGATTCTGCAACATGTAATTTCTGCCTAGAAGATCCAAGTGTGTGATCCCTTTACACTTACCAGGAGTCTTCTTTAGGTAGCACGAGGATAGAGAGGAGAATTGAGAAGTTAATGATGTGTTGAAGTTATAAGTCCTCATCACCCCTCCACCAAACCACTGGAGAGGGGAAACCAACTAATGTATGTGCTGTGACAGAAACCAGGGTACTTCAGTGCTATTTATTAGGAGACACAACTGAGATTTCAATACTTGAGTTGTCTATGAAAACATGCCAAAGTTAAATAAATGTTAATTTAAAATGAAATAGACAATTTTCAGTTGTCAGGGAATCATGATATTCTTGAATATTTGTATTTGTATTTGTTTGCTTTGTAGGTATGTATGTTCCCTCCAGTAAACATGAATAACTTTCTGATGAAATGGCAGATTTCTAACATCTGAAATTTTCCTTTTTTCCCCCAGCATGTTTGCCTTTGTGTGTTTGATGTCTCCTTTTTTTATTTAGTTTTAAATTGAGATAATTTATGTACTGTAAAATTAAGCCACTGAAAGTATTGGATATGATGCTCTTGAGACCATTCACAAAGTCATACTTGTATCACCACTGCCTAACTCAAGAATATTTTTCTTATTCCAAAGAAGTCCTATATCCAGTTGTTGCCATAGTAGTCATTCCTTATAATTAATTCATCTTTTCCCCACACCATAGCATCTGTCTGTGATTTGCCTGTCATGAACATTTCATATAAATGGAATTACACAACATTGGCCTTTTGTGTCTGGCTCATTTTCATTTAGCATAATGTTCTCTGGCTTTGTCTGTGTTGTAGCATGTATCAGTAATTTGTTTCTTTTTGATGGAATAATATTCTGTTGTGTGACTGTATTGTCAGGTATTGAGTTATTTCTACTTACTGGCTAGTACAAATATTCATCTACATGGGAACAAATTTTGTATGGACATAGGTTTTCAGTTCTCTTGTCGATATCTAGGAATAGAATTGAAGTGTTATGTTGTATGTTTAACTTTTTATCTAATGCAGAGTCTCATGTAGCACAAGCTGGTCTCAAACTATGTGAGGACAAGACTGTTGTTGAGCTCTGTCTTAGTTAGGGTTTCTATTGCTGTGAAGAGACACTGTAGTTGGAAGTTTTCCTGTGCCCACCCAGCTCCCTTGTCTTGGTGGTCCTGCAGCCGCTCAGACCCAGATGAACATACAAAGGCTTATATTAATCAAAACTAACTCCATATGGAGGTTCTTCAATGCCCATCATCCTTTTTTGAACTAAATTCGTACTGTCAGGAGCAGATGTGTCTCACTGTCACGAAAAGCCTGAAGTTATTAAAATATCTTAAATGCCATATTCTGTAGGTCTCTGAAGTGTTTGAAGACCACCTGTCTTATCTAAAATATATCTCTGTTTAAAATTTGAAAACATACCTAACATAACTATAAGTTTGATTATTACAGATGACTAACCACCTGTATTTCTTAATTATACATTACCCTTTTAAATGAGCTGCATAGGTATAATACCTTAAGAAGAGTAGAAATATATATATATATATATATAGTATAACAAAAGTAACCTTAAATTTGTATCAATATACAAAAATGTCTTGAGTAGAAACATATACACTATAACAAAAATAACCTTAAATTTGTATCAGTATATAAAAATCCATACCAATGTAAAATATGTGAGATTAATACTTGTTTTGTAGTTTATAGTAGATTCAATAATCTACCTTCTTATCCTATTCTTTCCAAATCCCCTCCCCCTTTTTTTCAGAAAGAAATCATTAAATCTAACCCCCATTCTTAGTTTTATCCCTTACTATGACTAGTAACAATTTGCAACCAACCCCTGATACAATGACAAACATCCACAACCCCCCCCTCAACAATTAAAACCCACCCATCCTACCTCTCAGGAATGTTTGCATGGAATTTTTAAAATTACTTCCTGTTGTCTTGGGTTGATGACATCTTTAGTCGACCCTGAGAAAATTGGGATAATGGTCAAGTCCTAGGAACTAGCTGTGTTATTTTTTGTTTAGTCTCTGTGTGATAGGAAAGTGTAGAGTCCATCTGAAGTCTTGGCTGGATAGTCTGTGAGGCTGGGCCATTTCAGCTGTTTTGAAGTTGTCTTGAGCAGTTTGTAGTTTAAAGCTGATCTTTGTGTGGTGTTTCGTCAGCTTAATGGCATTACAACAATCCAGGTGGAATCGTCAATGTGGGGCCCCTTCATCTTTTTGGAGACTTCAAAGGTTGCTGTTAGGAATGATCACGGTTCACTGCAGAAACTTAAACATTTTAAATATCGTATGCAACAGATTTCAGAGAGGTTAAAAGACCACAATCTATAGCTGGGCGGTGGTGGTGTACACCTTTACTTCCAGCACTCTGAGGCAGAGGCAGGCGGATCTCTGTGAGTTCAAGGCCAGCCTGGGCTATAAATCAAGTTCCAGGACAGCCTCTAAAGCTATACAGAGAAACCCTGTCTTGAAAAACAACAAAACCAAAACTAAAAACAGACCACAATCTATTAAGTATATCTGGGTACACAAACTTAATTCCTAGTTACCTGATTCAGACTCAAGCCCTAAATCATGTACAGGAAGCTAGATAAGGCCTATTTCTAGAATTAGTTAATACTCTATATGACCATTAATATCACGACAGAAAGTTTATATATATATATATAAATTTTATAAATTTAGAAATAATATTTATACTTTAGTCACAATAGAATAGTCCCTTAATTTTTGTTTTCTTCTGTCCTGTACCAGGTTGCTCTTCTGACATGAGATAGAGATTTTTGGATTTTCCTTTAACAATTATGCTTGGTTTTAGAGAAGGAGAGAGTCACACTCCATCTCCAAATTCAGCTTTTATTTTTAATTGAATTGGGACCACAAACAGACTATTTACCTTTTATGTTTGTAGAGAGCCGCAGAAACAAGTATTGGAAAAGATTTATGAAAGTTTATCCTGTTGGACATGTGCTTTACCATTAGGCCAAATTTACTTTTTTTTCTTGGGACATTTTTCTCTGCATATGTCTCATTTGTCCAGTGGGTTTCAGATTTTTTTTTTTAATTTTTTTTTTTTTTTTTTATTTCAGGGCTGAGGACCGAACCCAGGGCCTTGTGCTTGCTAGGCAAGCGCTATACTGCTGAGCTAAATCCCCAACCCCGGGCTTCAGATTCTTTAGCTGGATGGTTCTATTATTCTAGAAAGACAAAACAAAAACAAAAACCCTTCCCCAATCCTGTCTTTGGGGGGAATTCCTTTTTTGTCAGGTTATATCTTTGTTTTGTTTTGTTTTTTTTCTTGTGAGATAAAGTTTATTTACAGTGTGATGAAAAAAATTCAAACTAGGAATCTGGATTTTCTTGGAGGGAGAACCCAAGTTGTAAGGTACCAAAACTCAAGTTTTTCATGGAGTTGTTTGCTTCTGAACTTTACCCCAGACAGATGCCAGAAGTTACTCAGATTACCAGGCTGTCTTTGTTTGCCAGGAGCAGTGCCAGTGCAATCACCACCATCAGCACCAGGAGCTCCTTTTCCTTGGCCTGGAGCTGAGATGCCTCCTTTTGTAGCTGGTCTCTGAGCTCCCAGTCTTTCTCCTCCCCTGTACTCTCTGGTTTGGCTTCTTCAGGGGAGCGCTTTGGATTCCACACAGGTAAAGCCTGATCTTTCTTTAAGAGTTTCTCCTGTTCCGTGATGGTGTAAGGACTGTTTCTGAAGCAGACTCTGCAGCTACTGTACTCTGCTCACCAAGACCTGTCTCTCCCCCTCTGACCTCTTTAGCTGATCTTGTAGGTCCTGGGTGTCAGAGCTCTGCTGCTCTCTGTCCCCTTGCAGCCGCTCGATCTTGGCCTGCAGTTCCTGGTGCTCATTTTCTAAACGTTGCAGGGCCTGGTTCATCTGTGAGTCTCTGCTATTTGTTCCCTGTAGTTTGGACTGAAGCACATGCAGTTGGCTCTCCAGCTCCCTGTGCTGGTCCCCTAGGGTCCTCCAGTCCTCCTTGAGAGCCTCGTACTGACTTTTCCACTCTTCACACTTCTGCTTTGCCAAAGCCAGGGACAGCTGTGCACTCTGCAGTTGCTGCTCTGCGCTCATTTTCTCCTCCAGCACTTTCTGGAGCGACTCCTTAGCCTTCTTTTCGTAACTGCTCCTCTGGTCTTCCATCTCCAGGAGTGCCTTCATCACCCAGGGAGTGTATTTCTGTAAACCAGGAGCAAGTCAGCAAATACACGTTGAACTCCTGCCTACCCAGCAGCTGGGACACACATGTGAGAAGAATGTGGGTCTTGTCCTCAGGGCAACGATACCAGTCTGGTAGACCTTTTCCTCAGGCTGGAGCTGAGCAGAGGAGTCTCTCAGGCTATCTGAGAGGTGGCTGCCATTGGCAGGGTACTTCTGGTTATATCTTTGTTAAGGCAAGATGTTTTTTGGCAACAAAAAAAGTATTATCTTTTAATACAATTTTTTTTTCTCATTTGATCAAATGAAAGGCATTGTTAGTCTTAATAGTTTGGATTGAATGACCAAGCTGTAGCATGAATCTTAAAGAAGAGTCTCGCCAGTTCCTCAGCTGATCCTGTCTCCTCAGACTGCAAGCTTCTGAGTCCTCATCCAAATGAATCTCAGCTGAACTGCTGCTCTAAAGCCTAAAAACTTAACCAACCAAATGCTTCTCCAGGCCAAATGCCTCTCCAGGGCAAATGCCTCTCCAGGGCAAATGCCTCTCTAGGGCAAATGCCTCTAGGCTCAGGTTTGATTTTTATTAACAAGAACTTTTAAGATTCCTGTTACACCAAGCTGTTTGAACTATCGCCTCTCCTAATCAAGAGGCCTTTCCTGTTTAAATCTAATCTGTATCAGTCTTGATGGTATACATAGTGTTTCTTCTCCTGTGGAAACAAAAGCAAAACTTCTTCCCCAACGTAACACATATCCTGGTTTCCATTCTGAGGTCAACACATCTTTAAAATATATAAGGTGATTTAATTCAGTTTTTTTCTATTATCCAATGACTTTCCACAGCCGTTGTTCCTTGTTTATTAGCATTAAAAAAAAAAGTCAATAAAGCACTGTGTACCCTATCTCTGGGAGTTTTTGTTACCCATTTCTGTCTATTAAGCATATCTTTAAAGTGCAATTGGATCTTTTCTTTTTTTTTTTCCAGACAGAGTTTCTCCATGTAGTGTTTTTTTTTTTTTTTTTTTTGGATGCTTGTCCTGGATCTCGTTCTGTAGACCAGGCTGCCTCGAACTCACAGAGATCCTCCTGGCTCTGGCTCTGCTTCTGGAGTGCTGGGATTAAAGGTGTGTGCCACCTCCACCTGGTGCAGTTGGGTCTTTCTATAACTGCCTGTCCTGTAGGATTGTGTGGTATACCTGAATGTGCAAAAAAACTGTCTCATTTTACAAAAGACATATGCTGGATTAATTTGTACAGTTATCCCCATAATGGCCATTGTTATGAATTATTGTGCTGGGGGTGGGGGAGGAACATGACGGCAGTGGACGGGGTCGGGACAGGACAGGGTATCCTGCGTGGGCATGGCGGTGGAGGTGGCTAGTATTCACAACCCGGACGCTGCATCCACATGGGGAGTTTATTATAATAGAGAGATGAAGAGAAAGATAGGAAAGAGAGAGGCAGAAAAAGAAGAGAGAGCGAAAGAGGGTGTGCACCTCATGGGAGGAAAAGTGGAAGAGAGAGAGGATTGGGAGTTTTTCCTTAGAATGAGGCTTTAACATCAGGATGCATGGGTGGGATTTCTAGGGGCAGATGGGAATATTAACAGCCATGACACATTCTAATAAATGTGTAAATACAGAATCAGCCTTTTCAGAACTTAAAGCAGTTGCCCGTTAAATCCTGAACATGTATCTATGGTGTGATGCACATATTTTAATTTTCCAAACTCTAAAAAATGAAACACATCCTTTTGCCAAATTTCATTTCTTTGAATGCTCTTTGGGTTACTTTCTGTAGTTAATGAAGTTTGAATATACAAAGAACAAGTGGGGGGGGGGCTGGAGAGATGGCTCAGAGGTTAAGAGCACTGACTGCTGCTCTTCCAGAGGTCCTGAGTTCAGTTCCCAGCAACCACATGGTGACTCACAACCACCTGTAATGAGATCTGGTGCCCTCTTCTGGCCTGCAGTCATACATGCTGTATACATAAAAAAAAAAGAACAAATAGGGCATTTTCTTATAATTTCTTTGGCTTGTTGCCATGTGATAGAAAAATCTGTCTTCAAACCTTTGCATTTGAAGAAAATGCAAAACCATTGGTTTCTTAAGAAATTCTGAGGCTTCTAGCACATTTCCTACCAATAGCTGATGAATTTCATCATTTCCTTATGCTAGAAGGCCTGGTAGATCTATATGTGATCTGATATGTGTTATAGACAAAGGATGATTTCTGTTTTTGATTACTTGTAGTTGAATAAATAACAAAGTTAATTCTGAATCATCAGGAATAAGTTCAGCAGTTTCAATATGTAAAGCAACTCTTTCTACATATTGGGAGTCAGTAACTATATTAAGAGGTTCTGAAAAATCAAATAATACCATGAGAATAGCATATAATTCTGATTTCTGAATTGAATTATAAGGATTTTGAGCCACTCAATTTTCCTGACTTATAAGCTGCCTTTCCTGATTTATTTGCATCAGTATATAATGTAGGGGCTCCAGAAATTGTTGTTACCTCTATTATATGAGGGGGAATCCAATTAGTTCTTTTTTATAAACTGTAGTCTCTTGTTTTTGGGATATTTGTTGCTAATTTCTTCCTAGAAATTACTGCAAGCTCTTTGCCAATGTTTATTTTCTGTCCATAATGAGGCAATTTCAGCATTGGTAATTTCTGTTGGGGCTATTCCTGCTAATTGATGAGGTCTCAATTTCCTTTCAGAATCAATTCAGACACCTTTTTTTACATAGGTCTTTAATTATTCTGTTTGTGTGGTAAAAATATCCATTCTAAGATACTATCTTTGTGCATAAGAATTCCTGTGGGAAGCTAGGCGTTGGTGGTGCATGCCTTTAATCCCAGCACTCGGTGGGGCAGAGGCAGGCCTGGTCTTCAGAGTAAGTTCCAGGACAGGCTCCTGAGCTACACATAGAAGCCCTGTCTCAAAAAACAAAACAACAACAACAAAAAAGAATTCCTGTAGGAGAATGAGTAGAAGGTAAAATAACCAGAATGCAATCAAGCTCTGGATCTAAGCGATCTATGTGTGTATATTGTAATTTCTTTTCTACCAGAGCCAAATCTCTCTTAGTTTCAGCTGGTAGCTTTCATGGACTATTTAAGTCCTCATTGCCTTGTAAGGTTTGAAGTAACTTACTTAGTTCTTGAGTTGTTAATCCAGTTATGGGCAAAAGCTAGTTAATATCTCACAGCAATTTTTAAAAATCATTAAGGAATTTGTAATTGATTTCTCCTGATTTGTGCTTTCTGTGTTGAATTGCCTGTAAACCTATCTTAAATCCTAAATAATAGGATCTCCTCTTTGTGTGTGTCCCCCCCCCCCCCAGCAATTTATAATCCCCAATAAGGCAAAATTACCTTTATTTCATCAAACATTTTTTCTAAAATATATGTCTGAATCAGCCAATAAGATATCATCCATACAATGGTAAATTGTAGGTTGAAAAAACTGTTTAGGAATTAGTTTTAATGGCTGTTGTACAAAATATTGAAAAAAGGTGGGGCTGTTTAACATTCCTTTTGGAAGAACTTTCCAGTGGTACTTTTTAACAGGCTGGGGATTATTATAAGTAGACACTGTGAAGGCAAATTTTTCTCTATTCTGTTCTTGTAAAGGTATAATAAAAAAAACAGTCTTTCAGATCAATCACTATAATAGACCCATCCTATCTCTCCTTCTGGGCCTATACACTCAACCCATCTTGTGCTTTGTTTTACCTGAGATAAAGTTCCATCCCTAGAAGCAGAACATTTACCTCCTGAAGAGGCCAAACTGAATGCTTAAGATTTTGGTGAAATAATTTTATATCTGCTCCTATGTCTACCAAACCCTCAATTTCATTGCCATTTATTTGTATTTTTAGCTTTGGCCTTTGATCATTTATAGAAGTTTGTCAAAATACTTGTTTTATGGTCTCTCCAGGAAGTTTTTTTTTTTTTTTTTTTAATCCACTGAAGCTGTTCTTTAATCCAGAGCAGTATAGTTTTTAATAACAGGTGTTAAATCCAGTAGGAGCAAAAGGATCTCAGAGCAGACAGAAGAGTCAGAGACATCCCTACTCCCCCTATTAGGGGTTCCACAAAATTATCAAGCTAACATCCATAACATATATGGAGAGTACCTAGCATAGACTCAGTTGCCACTTCAGTCTCTGTGAGCCCCTATGTGCCCTACTTAGTTGAAGTCTGTGAGCCATCTTCTCCTGGTATTTCTGACCCCTCTGGCTCCTACATTTCTTCCTCTCCCTCTTCCTCAGGGTTTCCTGAGCTCCAAGGGGAGGGACCTGATGGAGATAGTCAGTTTGGGGTCTCTCTCCTAATGTTCAACTGTGTGTCTCTGCATCTGCTTCCATCATCTGCCAGAGGTAGTCTCTTTAATGACAATTGAGCTAGGCACTGATCTATGATTATATAAGGATATAAGGAATCATTCTATTGATTCTCTTCCCCCGCCTCATAGGTCTCTGGGCTATCAAGCCTCCCATTCCTGGTCATCTAGGCAGTGTTGGGCATGGGCTCCTTCATGTGCTGTGGGTAGTTAGACCAGTTATTGTTTGACCAATCCCCAAAGTACTGTGTGTCCATTTTCCCACTACATCTTGTAGGCGGATTAGATTATAGGTTGAAGATTTTGTGGCTGGCTTGGTGTTCTATCTCAAACTTGGAAAGCCTTGCCTAGTTACAGAGGATGGCCAGTTTAGGCTCCGAATTCTCCATTACTAGGAGTCCTCCCTAGAGTCACCCTTGTAGAATACTGAGTGTTTCTATTCGTCTAGGTTTCCACATCAATCCCCACTACAACCACCAGATAGATGCCTTACAATTTCAGTCATCTCCTCCCTCCCACCCCCCTAGCCTATCCCTTCTCTTCCCAATCTACCTGCAAAATTTATTGTTTCCCCTTCTCAAGGAGATTCATGCATCCCTCTTAGAGCCCTCTTTGTTACTTAACCTCAGCATGATTATCATTGATTTAACAGCTGATATACACTTAGAAGTGAGTACATACCATGTTTGTCTTTTGGGTCTGGGTTATGCACTCAGACTTTTTTGTAGTTCCATCCATTTGCCTGCCTACAAATTTCATGATGCCATTTTTTTTTGTTTGTTTGTTCTTTTAAACAGCTGAGTAACACTCCATTGGGTAAATACACTACATTTTCTTTATTTATTCTTCTGTTGAGGGACATCTAGGTTGTTTCCAGTTTCTGAGTGCTATAAATAAAGCTGCTATGAACATAGTTGAGCACATGTCTTTGTCTTAGGTGGAGCATCCTTTGAGTATATGTCCAAGAGTGACATAGCTTGGTGTTGAGGTAGATTGATTCCTAGTTTTCTGGGAATTGAATTCCCAGTGATTGAATGAGTTTGCACTCCTACCAGCCATGGAAGAGTTTTCTGATAATGCAGGAAATCCACGGATTATTGATCTGTTAAAGGACATCTACGCTAATGGTTATCAGTAAAAGTTTTATAAAGATTTATTCATAGTTCATTTGTGTGCATGCATAAATTTTCATTTTTCTTCCCAGGAGTGTAATTGATGGGTCTTATGGTTATTGTATGTGTAGTGTTTTTCTTTTCTTTTCTTTCTTTCTTTCTTTCTTTCTTTCTTTCT
>CABHPQ010151288.1:0-28085 GCA_902168405.1 Peromyscus aztecus
AATATCTGCACATATAAGAATAGACAAAAATTACTTTTTAAAGAGACAGAGCAAGAATAGATTGAGGCATGTCTGATACGTCAGAATTATCAGGCTGAAATTTAAATAAATGTGGTCAGTGTATGGAGGTAGTTAATGTAAAAAGTTGGTCATCATCAAATCAGATGAATGAGATAAGCATAAAAATGGAATACGCGCGCGCACACACACACACACACACACACACACACATTCTTTCTCCAAACAGAGCAGCAGTCATTACATGTTATAGAATTGAACATGAAATTGTTGGAAGTCTCAGAATTTAATACATTTTTCTAAATGGTGTTTTCAATTTAAAATGAATTTAACATTAGGAGTTCTAAAGAATTCAATAAACTTTTGTTTATAATTCTTAAATTACTACTTAACATAGGTTTTCTTCATGTATATACATAATTTTCTATATTGGACATTCATAACTTAATTCCATTCTAATATCGTGTCTAAACCTTTATCTGGAGTTGTGAGTCCATGAAAAGGTCCTCATGCCAAAATTGTGATTAGCTTTATAGATTCAGGGGAATTATGGAAATACATTGTACAAAATGCCTACTTGCCAAAATTATTCCATGACCTTGTGCTTAGGAAGAGTTCTAAATAATTCAGTGTTGTTTTGAATGAATAAATTTGTATTGCTAGTTACTCTAAACAGACAGGCGTTTGCTTTTTGGTGTCGTTTTAATAATGCCTAGTTTCTAATATTCATGAATTACTGCATTTTAATGAAATTGCATGGGTCTATAGAAAATACTATTCCCTAAGCTGTTTAGTGTTGACACCCAGTGTCATTTGATGTTTCTTTGGTATAGTGTTCACTGAAGCTTTGACTACTACTAATGTGAAGTGCTGTCATTCTTTAATGAGATACTTCTTGATCATGATCAACACGATGGTGTCTGCAGGATAGAATAGTAAATTCCAGCAACATGCGTTTATGAGGCTATTATGTATACAGCTTATACAGTTTCAAAATAAACTCTGGTTAATTGAGGAGAAATGCTAAGTGGATACTTGCCTTCATTTCAAGCACCTATCTCAAACTCTTTCTCTCTCACCTGTCTTATTGGTCTTCATAATACATAAGTGAATAGTCAGGATACCAGTAACATGCTTGGAACACTGAATTCTCCTGGCATGTTACAAACATGCCCATGGGAGACTGTCCTCAGTTTCCTGACATTCACAGCTCTGATAGGTTTGATATCGCAAGTTACTTCTTTAGCACTCCAGACATTAGTTGTGTAAAGGAAAGAAAAATCAAAATCATTTTTTTCTTGTTGAAAATGCATCAATAAGATTCTGGTTAGTAGGTCTAGAGGTTTCTAACATATCTTCTATTTAATTACATTAGAAATTATAAATACACATCTTATTAGAGGAAACTGTTTTCTGTACATTTTAGGCATAAGAATATATAATTGATGCATTATTAAAATGACAAAAATGAAGTACAACCTATTATATTCTTGAAATACAAGGAGCTATATCTGCATATTAATAAGCAGCTTTGATTTTAAAAATTCTATATGATACCATTGAGTTATGCAGCTTTGGATCCTTTCACATTGAAATTATTGGCATTTTCATAACAAAACATCCCTTTCAAGCATACCCCCATTATCTTCAGCTCTCCTCCTTTAGAATGGCAGGTGCTGTCAGGCTACTGGGATTCAACAGCATAAAAGAATTTTAAATCTGCCCCAGTGTGGAGGGCATGGAGACATACGTAGACACAGTGAGAATCTGCTTTGAGAATGTTGGAGAGCATATTCCCCTCATATAAGAAGCAGAGAAAAGACCCTCATTCATTTCCTCTCTCGAATTCACTTTATCTACCTTGGAGCAGCCATTCAAAATGAGGAAAATTCGGGAAACACAGCATTTGTTTCTGCATGGTCATTCATTTCCTCCTGTGTACACTCTTAATAGATATATATAGAATGCCATAGCCAAATGCAAAACAGCAACGATATGGGGATTGAATTTTCCAGGGAATAATTTTAAAGAGTGTCTTGTTGATACAGAAAGAACACTTTCTTCCACTCCTGCAGGGAGGCACACTTTATCCTCAGCCATTTAAAAGAGCAGACGTTAGAGGTGGTCCTTGAAGGCCATTCCCTCTAGAGTATGTGTCTTGTAAAAGTTCCTTGTTTTCACTTTGGGTTTCCTTGTGATCTAGTGGGATGGCAGCTCCATTGATTGTGTCTCATACTGTAAAATGATGATATGGACGCTCCCATGATGGCTTTTCAAAGACTCCTGTCCATCATACTAGACAACAGAGATACTTCCTCTTAGGTCTTGAAGAAATGAACTGTGTGTGACACAGTCGTGTAGCTTGGAATTTAAGGTTGCCACTGGGAATGGGAGAAATTTCTACCAGAGAGTCAGGACTGCATTCCTGTGGCCACAAACACCTAGCATCTGTTAGCAAATACAACAGACCTCAGCACCAGCAAACGCCCTGAATTGTTATGGTAAAAGCTTGAAAAAATAATCCAGTTAATCCTTACATAGATCTCTCGCCATCAGAAAGGGTGAGATAAATCTGAGTTGTTTTTAAATGCCTATCTTGTGCCAACTAAGAAACGGAGGAAAAAAAAACTGAATCGGTATCTAATAAATCACAAACACTTATAAGTATTTTTCAATGTATGAATAGTATTTATTTTTGTTGGCAGTCAGGCACACCTGCTCTGCCCCTTGCGGACCCAGCAGGACGCACTTGCTAACATTCAGGCGAATACATAGACAACCCAGGGTCCTACTTCCTTTCTTCATTATATAGTCTATGCATGCCCTATGTGGCTGCATAGTCTCTGTAGACACATTCACTAAACCCCCTTTAAGAGGAGGGTGCCTCTCTGCTTCAGCTGTATCTGCATCACCTTTCTCTCCCCTCTCTCTCCCTCCCCTGCCCCCAATAATATCCTCAATGTGAGTGTTGTGTGTGATGCGACTTTCTAGGGCCCCTTGGCACCAATCCCTCAAGGTCACCTTCCTCCATTTCTCAATTATTATAAAAAATTTTAATCTGGAAATTGAAAACATCAATTGTAATGTGCATTTATGACTAACTGCCTTCTAACATACCTATGTATGCTCGTCGATGTGTTCACAAACATTTAATTGATTAATGATGCACAAACATAGGCATACACTCATGCAAACACACACATAACCTCGTTAACACATATAGGATATACATACATATATAGCTGTGAGATAATATTTATCTATCTTGATCAGAATAGATGAATGGGAGTTAGAGGGACTTAGAATAGGAAAGGCAATGTGAGATAAGAACTTACTGTTTCCAGAAGACATTGCAAGCAGAAGAGCAAGAAGGCATGGAGGGGACTGTATTTCTTTTTTTTTTTAATTTTTATTTTACAATATAATTCAACTTTACATATCAGCCATGGATTCCCCCATTCTTCCCCCTCTCGACCGGCCCCCCTCCCCACAGCTCACCCCCCATTTCCATCTCCTCCAGGGCAAAGACTCCCCCAAGGATTGAGATCAACCCGGTGGACTCAGTTCAGGCAGGTCTAGTCCCCTCCTCCCAGGCTGAGCCAAGCATCTCTGCTAAGCCCCAGGTTTCAAACAGCCAATTCATGCACTGAGCACAGGATCCAGTCCCACTGCCTGGATGCCTCCCAAACAGATCAAGCCAATCAACTGTCTCACCCATTCAGAGGGCCTGATCCAGTTGGGGGCCCCTTAGCCATCGGTTCACAGTTCATGTGTTTCCATTCGTTTGGCCACTTGTCCCTGTATTCCATCCCTCCCTGGTCCCAACAACTCTTGCTCACATTTCTTAAACAAGACAAAGAAAGGAAAGGGTAGGCTCAGGGGCACAATAAAGTATTCAAGCCATTATCCATTCATTGGACTTCTGCCTTAGCCTCTCTCGTCCTCATAGGATAGAGTTATTTCACTCTAATTCTCTGTAGTTTAGTCTTCTTGCTTTCTGATGATTCAGTTCTTCGTTGGTGCCAAGGAACAGACTGGATAATACCCCAAACAGTCATCATTGCCCTGTTTTAATAAGGGGGAATGACTACAAAGAACAGAGAGATTGCATGGAAAAATGAATGCGTGAATATATTCTAAGGCTTAAAATCAAATTGGCTGACAATAAACCTTAAATTTAAACTATAATGAAGGAAAAATTAAATTATCTGTCAAATAATATACTATTTAATTTAAAATTTTACAACAAGGGTCAAAGGGATGGCTCAGCAGGTAAGGGTGTTTAGTGCTGTGACTAAAGACCTTAGCTCATTCCTTAGTACACACATAGTGTAAAGAAAGTTAAGAGTCCTAATAGTTGGTGTGACTTTAGATTTTAACATCTAACTAAATATGAAATGAATTTCAAGTTATTTTTTTCAAAGAATGCTATCCTATAGTTAGAGCATCGTTATTATGGAGAATTTGGTTCTGCTGGTTGCTTTTGAGATACATAAGTATTAATGTTACGTAATTAATATAGCACAGACTTTGTGTAGGGGATCTTCTCTGGTATAGACTTGTTAAATAACTCTTAAGCAATGGTGAAATGTGAAATGATAAAATGGTCTTCGTATCCTCAACATATCTTTGTAAGTGCAAAGCAATTGTGATACAAAAAGATAATACATCTTCCCTCCATGAGTTTCAATGGCAGTGTTTAATATTACCTATGTATAAATCAAAAAATTATTAAATAATTATTTAAAACAGTGATGGAAGAACATGGCTATCTCTAAGGGATAAGTGAATTATCAGAATATCATTCTTTTGGCATGCTATCTTTATCCTACACTCATTTCTACTCTACTTTGTGTTTATTAGTACAGTGAAGTCTGTACCTTCTCTCATAGACTCAGGGATGAGCCAGAATCTTCAAAAGCATAACATGCTAATATTAGACCACAGCAAGGCACCAAGGGCTCTACAAAAAGCCACATGGAAGCAATGGTAGCACCAGGTCACATTTTTTCCCAAAAGACATGAAACTTTGAATTGATTCATTCTCTTTCAAATTTATTTTTCTGGAACTTGCTTTAAAAAAAGACAAACTGTGTTTATTTTTGTTAAATTAGAATAAGATATAGATCTTTATAGTCAAATGTATTCCATTGTCTTTCACATGTATGTACTAATCAGTTTGTAGGTTTATTTTTTCATTATTCACAGAAAAATCTGTTTAAGACAAATTTAATAATTTCCAGTTGCTTATATATTTTTCCAAGGGTAGCCAGCTCATTGCCAAGCAGCTAAATATGTTCTCATTAATTTAAATAGGCATATAATTTACACAATCAAAAGATCACAATAAGAAAGAATTAGGTACCTACCATATCTAGACTCTTTTTAAAGTGTTTTTATTAGTCTACACATAAAAATCAATGGCTTTCATTATGAAATTTTAACATATAAATATAGTGTATTTTGATGCGATTCCACATCTCCTGTTCACCCCTCCCTCCCACTTCTCCTGGTCTTCTCGACTACCTGCATTATACTTTCCTATCTATATTAGGAATGACTATGCCTACCTGCCTGAATGAGCTTCCTGAGGGTTGCTTAGAGCAGTGTGGATGAGAGAACAGTTACAGGAGCATTGGGACTTGACCAATGCAACATCACTAGAGAAAGATTTGTCTCCCTCCTGCAGAAAGCACAGATGCTCAGGAAGAAGGGAAAGTTTTGAGTCCCTCCCACTCCATGATGGGGTGTTGTCAGGGCCAATTTGTCAAGTCTTATAAAGCTGAGGTTAGCTGATGGAACAACTTTTGTCTGATACTTCCAAGAAAGAGATAATGGTTGAAAATCATTTATTATGAAGTTGTGTGTATCCAGAACACTCTCTTCCTCTCTGTCTCTCTGTCTCTCTGTCTCTCTGTCTCTCTGTCTCTTTCTCTCTCTCTGTCTCTCTCTCTCTCTCTCTCTCTCTCTCACACACACACACACACACACACACACACACAAATAAGAATGTCATGAAACACGGCATGTAAATTTCCTAAGAACACTAGCATCACCAGACAGTTGATATATACCCAGCCTGTTGCTGATCATGCTACACCACCAAGGAAAAAGCCTACAAAATGAATGGAGATTTGGATCATTTTTTTGTTAAATATGTTAATTTCCTTAAAAATAACTCTCTTCACATATCACAAATACTAGTAATTCCAAAATGTAAAAATCAAAAATATTATACTCAATGCCTCTATTTGGTATTGTTTTTATTTCATAGAATAATTTATATAGGGTGTGCAGAATTACTTTATTAGATAAAGGTTACAAAGCTAAAATATCTTTGAGTATTTGACGAGTATCTGTTTTGAACATAGCACTTCAGATTATGGTTGAGATGCTAGCTGTGGTTTAGATTATTTTATCATATGTGCCAAATGGTAGAAATGCAATGTTGATTCATCTCTTTTGATACAACTGAGTTTATATGCTATAATATCAAGTGATGATTAAGCAACATCCGCTGAGGAAGTAATTTCACAAGGATATGGGTTATGCAAAATCCTATCCTTGAATATTTTATCACTTCTAGGAAGAGTCCTTTCACATTTTTGGCAATTTTCCCTGCATTTGACTTTGAAATTTTCAGATATCAGAGTAAATTCTATTTACCTTTAATATTTGAGTATATAACCATGATGAAAAGTAATTTACATTATATTATAATTTTCTTTCTTTAAGTGCTATTGGTAACATGGAGCTGGCCTAGGAAAATAAATATAAGCCAAGAAATCCTCCACATTCAATGTGTTAGTGAAGGATTATTACTGAAGTAACAAATAGAGCAGAGTCTAAATTACTTGACCTTAATAAGTTTGAGTAACTAATATATTCAAGTTATGTTTTTCCACAAAATGAAGACTAAATAATTTCAAGTGAATTTTATGATTAAATGGTCTTCTTACTGTGTTAATGATTATGCCAACCCTATTTTGGGGTAGCTTAGAACACTTTTTTTCCGTGTTGAAAGTTTCAGGTATCAATCATTTTCCTGTAATTTTTGAAATCTTCTAAGTTTAATTTTTTCTTTATGAAGAAATATGTTTATAAAGTTAATATTGAAATAGAAGTCATTGCAGAGCAGGAAGGAGTAGATTAAAGGGGGAATCATAGTTTCAGAAAAAAATCCTGAATCCAAATGTATTTATGGAATTTAGAAAGCAAAGAATATTCACTTTATGTCCTATGTTTTGGTTAAAAAAATGTGATTATATCAACTAGTTTCATGATGTCAAAGAAAAGCCATAATACCTATTAATCACTACTCAATTCTGAAAATAAAACAACAAAATATTAGTCCCTAGTTCAGACCATTTGCTCCCAACTAATTTCACATTCTTTTTGGAAGCTTATTCTGCAGATCGCCTTTTCTGTGCTTTTAGAAAATCCTTTCCCAGAACACTGTCACCTGTGTCCTGGACAGCAGCTGAGGATCCCTTCCTGCTCATTACACTGTCTTCTTGCTTGCCCTTTTGCTATCCCATTGAGAAGCAGACTGCAAGGAATCGCTTTGTGGTGTGAATGACTGGAACACTGCTTTGCTCTGCCCTATATTCCTCCCTCCTCTCTGGCTCCATTAGCACCTCACAAATGTCCCCTCAATAATTACATAGATTATGGAAAAGCATGAGAATTATTCAAACTTCACCTATTACCCAGCCTCGGTTTTTATAATGTCTTTATTTATTTTTAATGATGGTAAGTCATCTTACAATTCAATTAGAGAGTGAAGGGTGGCTTGTTTATTCCTGGCCCTGTTGAACAATAATGATGAGATGCTCAGCCAAAATTTAAAATCCTCTTTTTACTCTCCACCCTATCTCAATAGTTCTGGTGCAAAAGAATTGAATGATGGCCATTTATTTATTTATTTATTCATTCATTTATTTATTTGTTTACTTATAAAACTATGTGTTACTTTTAAAACATTAAAAATCACTTAATTTTAATAAATTATATATGAAAACTAATTTCATTTTTATTTGTAAGTTTATGTATGACTTTGCAAAATAGATAAATATTTTCCAGAAATTTTCATTTTTTTAGATACAGTCTCAAGTCTTATTTACCAAATGCCTGCTAATGAGAAGGAAATATTGGAAAGAAAGAAGAAAGAAAATAAAGAACAGATTTCAAAAAAAGAAATTTTATATATATATATATATATATATATATATATATATATATTCTCTCCCTTATCTCTTAGTCTTATGCAATGCCTTTTGATGTACATGCTGTCAACTTCAGTCCAAAAATATCAGAAATAGCCAAGCATGGTGGTACATTCCTTTAATCTCAATAAGTGGGAAGCAGGGGCAGGCAGATCATTGAGAGTTCTTGTCCAGCCTGGTCTGCAGAGTGAGGTCCAGTACAGCCAAGGGTACACAAAGAAATCTTGTCTTGAAAAACAAACAAAAAATCTGAAATAAACAATTCATATGTTTCAAGTGGTGTTATCGTGGAATATTATTACCATTGCCCTACCTACCTTATCTCTGACGTGGCTGGCCTCTTGTTATGCCTCACTTGCAAATTAAATCTTTTCACAGATGTACATGGAGTGGGAACATCACATAGTGCTTGTGAATTTCAATAATGCCTCTGGTGTCAAAAATGCTTAGCATATCTTAGAGTGTATCTCAAGGATGAACGGAGATTGCCGTAAAACAAGCAGCATCAGTTTTTGTAAGCTGGTACCACTCAAACTATGAATCATTTGGCAAGATTTCTCCAGATCTCAATGGGGCAGCTCCCCATTTGGTTCTGTATTACACCTGATTAATCAGTTTTGATACATCCCTTGATGGCCTCTGAGAAGGCCTCTGTGGGGCCATGTCCTTATCTACTATCTTTTAAATAATAAAGCTCCCACATAATCATATTCTGATTTAAAATAAAAAAGAGGAAACCACATTTTTTATTTCCCTCATAAAACTTATTATAGCTTTTGTTTTTGTTAATTAACAAATTCTTACAACCAATGCTGATCTTATTTCTAATCAATGGCATATTTTCAACTATGTAGGGGAATTACATTAAAATATTCATTTATGATTTAAATGTTTGTTTATATCATTCACACTTATATTAATTTATCATTTTCATCACTTCACATCTCAATTAAATATATCAAGTGATTATAGTCTACTAATGTCACAAATTTCCACTAGCAATTTGTAATTGAAAATTTGAGACTATGTGTTATTTGAAATATCACTGTTATTTAATTCATGGGTTGTGAAAAAGTATATGCTTGCATGTTTTCACCATATGCTGGCTTTTAAATAATGCAATGAGGTACATTTCTCCTGTAATTTCAACTGGAGATTTTGAATGACTTCGAAAATAAACACCGTACATTCCACATCAACATTTTATTCCGGACGTGATCCAATCTGTTGACTGTCATTCGCAGATAATGTCACAAATCACTGTGTTACCTACCACTGGCTTCCATTCAGGCTGTCATTACTTCCTCTCAAATTCAGCAACCACTTATTATATAATTCAGTGGAGGGTAACCAGTACATTAAGAGCTTTCCCATTCACCCAGCCCCTTGAGTGACAGGATCCCTGATTTCTATTAGGAATAGACTCATTTGTATGCAAAATATTCTGTAACACACAACTGCTTACAAAAAATAATTTAAAACAAATGAGGACCCATGAAATTTTGTTGTGGTCTCTACTGACAAGTACAGGGTATTTCTTATCTGCAAAGGAAACTTGGAGGGAATGATGTGTGCACAACTAAATTTTAAAAACATAGATCTTTAACAACAACCCAAAGTATATTTTAAAAGAAGAAATACAAATAATAGAGGCTGCCGGGATGATTTGATTTTGAAGCTTGAAGGTAAGAATAATTGAAGTGACAGATATATGAATGTGCAGCTCTTGCTCAACTTCTGCTCAGAAAACTGCTTATTTTTTAACAGAGTAGCAAATAGTTAGATGCTAACTGGTTTATAGTTAAATAGCACAGTCTTTATTCACAGCTCATAGAAAGTTGGGTAGTACAAATCCTTCATTTCTCCCGTTTTGATGTGTTTTCACAGTCTTTTTATGCTGTGCTATAATTTAGGAACTGGGCTCCATTTTTCATTCTTGCAAACAAGTGGCTCATCAGTAATAACAACAGACTGAGGCTGCACCCAAATAAATAAATAAATATATAAAATAACAGCAGACAAAGCTCAGGCATCAGAATAATGTGTATTTCAGTTTTATGTGGTGTTAAAAGTAACTAATGGCTGTTTCTCAAGGCTCCAGTTGTTAAGAATTATATCACCTAAAAGGTTAGAATTGGACTCTCAATAGCTGTAAGGCTGTAGACTGTTGAAAGCTTTATAATATAATGGCCAACTATGAAAATAAGTTGAAATGTCTATCCTTTGAGGCAGAATATGCTCTATAAACTTATATAATTTCCCCCATGGACATGTTCAGATATAGGATTTATTATACATTTATCCCTTTCACAGTCTTCAAAAATGTTGTGATACATTTGGGAAAATGGAAACGAATGATTTTAATAACTAATTAATTGAAATTCAGGAAATGTGTAAGGCTGTATTTCCAACATAAATCTCAAATGGGGTATGAAGTAACAAGTGGATTCATTATAGGAAGATTAATAAAATAAATTTAGAAAACTTCAAGCATTTCAATTGGTGTCTCCTAAAATGTAATTTGTCTGCTTTCAAATGACTGAGCAGACTATTTTCCTGTCAATTAAAGACAACCCTCTCCATTCCATCTGGTACTGTATGTGAGTGTCTAGCTGCATCATTATTCTGTGTAATTAGAAAGGTGTAATCAGTTGTCGCTGAGTACCAACACCATCGAGGCATCAAAGAGTCGTCTGATCATGGCATTGCATGGAAATACTGGGGAATCATTTTCAATGTGTGGCTTGTTTTTCCATCCTATAATGAAGTGATCATCATGCCATTAATTCAAGGCATATGGTTCTTTCAAATTCCACAGATTAGTTACAGCTAATGAATCAAATTTTAATCCTTCTATATTGAGCCTCAAATCACAATTCCTAAGCAGTTTTCCTTCTTTTTCAGATATGTATATGTGATTTAAATGTATAAATGCAGAAACAAAATATGAACATTTATATTTACGTTAGCTTACATTACCATTTATGGTTTAGGTAGGATATCTTCCATACTGATGGTGTAATCACTGTAGGTAACTGACTAAATGGAAAAAAAGCCTTTGATAAATTCCTTGGTCTTGTTTAAAGAAGTTCAGTATATGACATATACAGTTATTTGTACTGAAATAATTTGTGAACAGTAAAGAAAAGTAACTAAACCTACAAAGGGTAATATATAGAATATAGAAGTTGTGTTAGTGATCTCTAACTTCCCTATGGTGATTTGGAGAATATAGACTTATCATGTGATAAACAGAAGCAAGAAGGAAACATTTTTACAGAAATTTGGACCTATTGGAAAATTATCATCTAAGAAATAATCCCTAGTAAAGGCAGTGTAGATCTTAATCCACTAAGCAAGGAGCTAGGGATCATACTGCCTGTCATAGGTAGAACTGAGCAGTAATAACTGAAATGAGGTAGGAAGATTTTTCTTCTTTGGGTTAATAACATGCATCAGATACTTTGTCATGTCATGGTGAAACAACTTAACAAAGATAATTTAGGAAGAAAGAGTTTATTTTAGCTAACAGATCTAGGCAAAGAGTACTTAATCCCAGGAAGATGTGGCAGCAAGCTGCTGGAGAAGGAAACAGAACTGTCATATCTTCAACTGGAAACATGAAGCAGAGAACAGACTAAAAGTAGGAAGAGGTTAAAAACTGTCAACATCTTTGCCTGGTGATGTACATACTCCAGTAAGCCTCCACACTGCAAATGTTCTATTACCTCCCCAAACAGAGCCAACAACCAAAGATCAAGTGTTCAATATGTATACCTATAAATAATATTATCATTCAAACCACCATTGTCATTACAAGTAATTTGAACAACACAATCACTTACAGACTTCTACATGTTTGATATGCCTGTTCTGAGGGTTGTTACTGCAGCAGGGATCTACCATTATAGGTTTATGCCTTATCTATTACTCATTGTCCTATGATTTTCTACAGAATTCTGACTTATCTAAATATTGATAAAGAGTTTGTTCTAGGTGAACAAAATTCTAAATTTGAATTCACTTCATTGATTCTGATTTGTGGAGAAACATTACTTTTATTTTCTTTGATTTGAAAATTTCATTAAGATTGGGCCTTTGTCAATCATTGATGACTTAATTTCAGTGGGTAATCTCTACTGACTATCACTGTTAAGCACTTGTGTAGACTTACTGATTTATTCACTTTTTTTTTGAGACAGGGTTTCTCTGTGTAGCTTTGGTACTTTTCCTGGAACTCGCTCTGTAGCCCAGGCTGGCCTGAAAATCACAGAGATCTGCCTGCCTCTGCTTCCCAAGTGCTGGGACTAAAGGCGTGCGCCACCACCACCCGGCTGATTTATTCACCTTTATAACTGAAAAATACCTGAGTAAAGCTGAAGAGAGGAAAAACTTACTTATATTCATTGTTTCAAATATTTCAGTTTATGATATGTTAGTTCTATTGCTCTGGACCTGTGTTAGAGCATAGCCTCATGATAGGAAATGCATCGAGGGACAATGGTGCTCCCATTATTGCAGGAGGAAGGAGGGATGGAGGGAAAGGAAGAAGGGAGAGGGAGAGAGAGGGAGAGAGAGGGAGAGAAGGAGAGAGAGAGAGAGAGAGAGAGAGAGAGAGAGAGAGAGAGAGAGACAGAGGAGAGACTGAGCACACAGGTGATAGCACCTAATACCCCATTCTAGAATTCACCCATAACAGTTCAACTTGTTTTCATAATGACTCAACTCCAAAATTTTCATTACTTATCCAAAGTTCTAGAAGTCAGTGGCCCAGGATTTAATACACAGTCCTTTTTGACATGTAAGATCTAAACCTTAATACCTTTGGTCATATTATGAATGAGAAGCTGCCTTGTGCAATGAGAGTAAAAATGGCATTCATATTTGTTTTAGAATACACAATGAAAATATGCAAATGATTGGCAGTTTCTGGGTGTTTTGAAAAATATGAGGGAAACATCATGAGCTCAGAAACTCATTTTCAACTTTAAATGGCTAAGTAAGCAACTAAGAAATTTCTACATTTGTACTTAACATTCCATGACTTTTGTTATGGTGTGGGAAATCCTTCTGAAAAGACTAAAGTTGGAAAGGAATCTTTGACTTTCTAAATGGGACAGACTTTTATAACCTCCTCTCTTCTGGTTTCTAAAAACAAAAAACTGATCAGGGTGCATGCATTTCTATAAGGATGACTGACCAGTCTGGTAGTTGGAAAGATAGTTATTGAAAAACAAAAACATCCCATTTGTATTCTAATATGTGTCATTTTGAAGCAATATTCACTGTCACCATCTTCAAGTGACAGAATCAATTATAACACCTTTGCAAAATGATGCACTTCTGTATTTGATGCATTGCATTATATTATCCCTGGGATTTAATCTTCACTCTTGGGATATACCTGCATCTTATACAGGCAAGTATACACAAACAAAGCAAGATTTTGCTTTTGGCTCTCTGAAGAAAGTAAAGAATGTGATTCAAAGGGTGAGGGAGTATTCTATTATCTCAAACTGATATAACATTCTCTAAGGACACAAGCAGTATGTTGACTTGAACTAAGGCAATACTCCCCATGATTTCCACGGTGACATTCTTATTTGAATATATTAGAGTAGTGAAAAATCTTTTCATTCATATTTGTTTAGAATTAAATAAAACAAAGTAAGTTAAAGCTCTAAAGAAAGAGCAAAGACTCTAAAGAAAGAGCAAAGGATGCCTTGGCCAACTGTAATGAGGAAGTGGGAACCCAGGGGAAAACCTCAGCTTCCTCAAATGAGACAGCAAGAAAACCTGGCAGAGACACAGGGGAAATATGCCAACACAACAGACTTTCTCTGAGGAAGCACAGTCTAAGAGAAAAAGCAAATTGAAATTGGGAAATAACTGAAAATAAAAGCCAAAGCAGTCAAGAGACAAAGGACGAGATACATGAGATAGAGGAGGAAGAGGTCCAGTTCCATTATGAGACACATGGGATAGAGGAGGAAGAGGTCTAGTTCCACAATGAGAAAGGCTTGACTCCATCCTAATGGGTGCTGGTTGCTGTCCTATATTAATATTGGTAGCAGTAAGTTTCCTTAATTCATGAGGACAGGTATATTTTAAATGGATTATTGGTGATATAGATAAAATAAGATTTGTTATGAATCAAAAATACCGCAGTAAGAGTTTACATATTTCCATTGTAGATTCTAGTACAAACTAACATGTCACAATGTCTCATTCATGTATTAAGGTCTGAAAATTTCAAGATTCACTTTTGTGTTTGTTAGACACAATTATTATTATGAGTACAATATCAAGGGACTAATTAGGAGATGGTATTAAAAAATTAGAAATCTATCTTAAAAAAGATCCACTAAGTTTCACTGTTCAAAAGTTGAAGTTGTATTTAGAGGTGTTTTCCAAAAATAGCAAACTTAATTCACCACAAGTGTTGTAGCTATTTCTTAAAGGTATAAAATACCCTGAAAAGGAATGTCTGCAGTGACTGCTGAAGGTGATTATGTCTCCTCGGAATGTAACTGAGTACATAATTTCATCAAATGATATTTTACTAAGACAAAACACAGGAATTTTAACTATGTTTTGACATATAGAATCCATTAACATGTTTAGAGTAACAAGTTTTATAATGAACACTTTAATTATGATATTTTGTGAAATTTAATACATGTTCAGCTCTTGACAATGATAACCAAATAAGCCATAGAGAGTATATGAGGGAGGAGTTTTACTAATTGTTACAATTATTACTCACTATTAAGTAATAAATCATCAGTGATAAGACTTCCTATTTACTATGAACCTACATATATTTGAAACTGTTAGATGAGAGTATTTTGTTTTCATTTCACCTGGAAAATTAGCAATTTTTTCAGTTAATATTAAAAACCATTTGAATTCTTTTATTATGAATAGTTATAATAGCACAAGAAGAACAAAGCAGGCATATGTGAACCCATTGCAATCGTGTTCAGCCTGTTGATTATATACATTCAGGATTACTGCTTAAACTTGGCAGAAGGTGCCTAACCTTTACAAATTGTACTTCTTTCTCCATATGTAATCTGAAATGACAAATGTCCTTTTGAAACACTAATATTGCCATATCCTATGAGATGGGTCAGGTCAGGCTGTGGGATGAAAACACCTACCTTTTTGCTGTTTTGCATTAAAGAGTACAGAAAAAGCAAGCCCTAGGAAAGTCACTCAGCAGCCTCCTCTTTTTGTGGGCTCTGGGTCATTTGTTTGTCCCCTAAAAATGGCAGAATTAAGACAAAATTCATCATTTCTTTTGTTTGTTTAAACTCTGTAAAGAGGCTTTCTTCTTTAACAATTTAATTTGTATCAGGGGCAGCAGTAGCACATTGCAAAGCCATTATCATTTTCTATAGCTTTATATGTCTGCCACTGAGCTGAATATAATTGATGAGACACCAGCATTTTCAGGTTAAAAATTTTGTTAGGAGGTCAACACTGTAAGCTTTTTATTTCCATAGCCCCCTTCTCTCTAAGCATTCCAGCTGTGAGTTTTAACATAAAGATTAAAATATACGGTTAAAATCCATCTAAAATGACCTGGATAAAATGAGCTCATTTACTATAAAATTTCACCTTGTTTTTCAAGTTATGACAAAGAACAATCTTAAATTAGAAAACTGAATTGTGCCCCCCCCACCCCCAATTCGAATGCTTAAGCTATAGCCCTTGACATTTACGTAGAATGTAGCTGTTTTAGAAATGAGTTCCTTAAGTGGTAATTAAGTTAAAAGGATGCTGTTAGGGTAGACCATGATCCAGTGTCACCGACATCCTTACAGATTAGGACCCAGAGATAAAGTGGCTTTGCTGGAGTACACAGAAAGGCCACAGGAGGGCATGGTGAAAGGCGGCCAATTCCAGCCACTCAGAGTGGCCCTGAGGGAAGGAAAGCTGCCAGAGAATTAAGTTCTCTCAAGCTGTCCCCCAGTCCCCAGTTTCGCCACCATCATGAACTTGAACATGGAATTCAGAGCCAAGAAATCACTTTCACCTTTATTATGTTTTCATCAGGATATATTTTTTTTAATCTCAGCCACAAAAAAGAAATGAAGGCAGACAAAGAATGTTAATGTGGAGTAGCATTTATTCTGAAATATGGTTTTCTAAATCATTTAGTAGACGTCTGAATTTGAACGAAAAATATTTGTGTTGGTTTGACTTTTCAGTTTTTCAAGTAAACTCACTGATTTAACCACGATTTAAAAAGGAAACATGAAGACCGTTGCATCTTCCAGTGATGACATGGTTTACTGGGGAGTCCTAGACTGACAAAGAAGAGTTGCTCACTGGGAAGAGAAAAGGTCAGGGTCTTGCTAGCAACATTTAGGTATTACCTGAACAAGTGCGCTGCATAAAATCATTCCCCAAAAAACGCTGGTATACATACCACTATTTAAACTGGATCCATGATTTGTTCTCTCATGTAGGACTTCTGCCATGATAAACATAATCAATTAGATATTTTATGCCCAGAAACAAGAACTTGTACATTCAAAATGGAGAACTGAGCTTGTGCATGAGATTGTATGTGTGTCTGTGCAGATGATAGCATTTTGCAGGCAATTTTTAGATTCTGAGTATAATTGACAGCTCTACTGTTACCCCTTATACATGCTCCTCCATTGTCAACATGTGCATATATATATATGTACATATATATATATATATATAATTCAGTATTAATTATCACTCAAATTTCATAGTTTGAACTTTTATTTTTTTCTCACTTTGACAAAATACTAGAATCACAGGTGTTTAGTACCATGCTCTGCCAGCAATAGTAGTATCCTGATGCCTGGATGAATTCCAGTTATTTATTTACTTACTTACTTACTTATTCACTCACTAAAATATATATTAGTTGCTTCCAAGGTTTAAAAAATATGAAGAAAGATGATTGTCCTAAAAGTTAATTTGCGGTTGCATTTGGAATTTTGTGCAAGTCATTTTTCTCAATGGGAAAATGATAAAATTTCTTTCTCATGTTAGTAGCCCCCATTCTTTGTGTGACTATAAGTTTCATGATTTGGCTACCCTTTCCATAACACATACTGCCTTCATTCCTTCCCCAAGCCCTGCAATTCCCTATATGCTAATATACTTCTGTATTTTGATCTGATTCTTCTAGTTCAAGGTAAGTGCTCAATGCATTTTTTTAGTTTAACAATTACCCTCAGCTTCATTCTTCCTGTAATATTTTGCTCTCATGTGAGGTCTTCTTTGATCATACTTAGTCAAGTCTAGTACCATTGTTTTCTTCTTGATTCTATTACCCTGAATCATGGATTCTTATAAGAATAATTGCTCATACACACATGCGCACACACACACACACACACACACACACACACACACACACACACCTTCTAAAACCTGAGGACTAGGTCCAGGATATTCTTTCTCTCACCCTCCCTCTCTCTCCTTGTCATCCTGCATCTGGCAAAGTATCTGCTGTAAAAGTTAATATGGTTAATAAATAAGTGAAATCTATGCCTTCCTCTTTTTATTGGTTTATAGTACTTATTTTTCAGTTGACTATATTGTCTTTACATTTCAGTGAATTTGCACTCTGTCTAGAATGCAATTTTATAACCGTGACTTATGTATTAACTGTTACAGGAAAGTTTATTTCTACAATCTTTCTGTTAAAACTCTCCCATGACTTTTCACACTAATTAGAATTAATTCAAACTCCAAACATCTTATATGGCATGATTATTTCTAATGTGACAAGTCTGTACACATTGAAATAAAAAAATATAAAATATATTTGAATGAATTTTGATATAAATAAGTTTTCATCCCATTTGGATAGCTGACAGACAGACCAATTTCTGGATTATAAAGTAATCATATACTTATTTTGGAAGAAATTTAAAAATGTGATGTATTGTAGCTATACTATTTAGAACATTTGCTGGCAAGAACAATAGTTTTTATTATTCTAAATCATGGTCAGTTTTTGATCTATCAGTGTTTGTGATGTCTAGCACTCTATTGGACAAACAGTGAGGCATCTTTGCAAACATTTATAAGTCTCTCATGACATGGTTTTGAGCATGATTTTAACAAAGATCTGCCAATTTTATGTCTTCTTTGATAAAAATTTATTGAAATATTTGGCTCACTTAAACAAATCATCATCTATTAGTTACCAATGAATTGCTAGGGCTATTTATAAATGAAGGATAAGAACTTGATATCACAAATGTGTTTACAAATACTTTATTCTAGTTTGTTGCTTCTGCTTTGAGTTTTATGGAAACTAAGGCAGAAGGGTCACCAATTGAAACATAGCAAATTCCAGCAAAACTGTATATTGAAATAATATTGATTTCCACTATACAAAGTTAGGAAAGTGGATAGAATACTTTCTGGTAGACTTGTAGTTCATATCCACAAGTGGAAGCTGTTTGACAGGTAATTTGGGTCCCAACACAAATGTATGAGAAGATTGTCTATATCATGACTTTCCTCCAGGGATTCCTATCTACAATGAATAACAGTATAGTCCAATAAAGAGGCATAGACACTCTACTTCAAGAAATGCTTGGGGGGTGGGAGGAGGGAAGAGAGGGAGATCTGAAGTTGGTATGTAAAATGAATAAAAATTTTCTTAATAAAAAAAGAAAAAAAGAAGTGCTGATCTAAATCATGGGCCTCTCTATGACTAGACAGCAATGATTGGGACATTATAAATGTCACAATAAAAATATTATCTATAGTTCTTGAATCTATGTTAACCACCTATGAAATATTTACTCTCAGTCGGAAAACCCACTACAGATCTTCCTAAGTCATTCAGTAACCTAGGGTACTGCTGCTCCTAAAATTTATTTTTTAAATTCTTAATATAAAATTATTATGGGAAATTAGACTCAGAAACCATCAACACCAAGGAAATGGTTAAATTGTTTATCCGTCATTTTTTTAACTTCAACATTAAACCATTCTACTGATTCTTAATAAGCAGTCGTTTTTCCAATCTGAATGAGAATATTAATTAAATCATCATAAGGTTGAAATCTGGAGGGGCTAGTAGGATATTTGTTACTAGGTGGCTATGACATTGTTAGGGCTACTGTTGTTGTTTGATATTAAATTTCTCTGTAAAGAAATGCTCAATCATTGATTTCCTCAATCATTAAGTATATTAACAAACTAATGCCATTTTACCTTAATAAAGATGCAAAATTTGCTATATTAAATAAGACATTTGACAAAAGTTCTGAAAAGTTATTTAAACAATTATGCCACTGAAATATTTCAGCAGGCTATAGGTATTTAGGAATCTGGGGAGCATGGTAAAATATCTCCAACGGAGAAAGAGTGGCACTACAGCTAGAAGTTTTCCTGTGTCCCACCCAGTCTGCAGCTGCTCAGACACAAATAAACACACAGAGGTTTATATTAATTATGAACTGTATGGCCATTAGCTCAGGCTTATTACTAACTAACTCTTACATTTAAATTAACACATAATTTTTATCTATCTTTAGTCATGTGGCTTGGTACCTTTTCTCAGTTCCGCCTTCACATCTTGCTTCCTCTGTTGTCTGGCTGGTGACTCCTCTGCCTTCTTCCTGTCTCTCTAGTTAGATTGTTCCACCTAACCTCATTCTGCCTCAACATTGGCCAAGAGGCTCTATTTATCAGGCAATCAGAGCAGCACATATTCATAACATATAGAATGATATCCCCGTCAGTGGCACTATATTGGGAGAAACCTCGAGCTTTCCAACTGTATTTAAAGTAATTTCAATAAGAGAGAATTTATGCCTGGTACTGTTAATTTAGTTAACTGCCCATGGCCAAAGAGATTTTGGACCCTAGAGTATAACCAATGAATGCCAATTTCCTAAACAAAAATAATTTCTAACTAATTCTAGCTACTTCTCCTTATACCCACAGATAACTGCAATTCTCACCCTTCATCAAGGAAAATTAACTTCTTAGTATTTTATACATACTTAGGTTATAATTTCACTTTGAGTAGTTAATTTTAACTATAAATGTCAGGAACAACACTATTTTAAATTAAATAATAAGTAATTTTATTGTGGGTTATGTCAGTATACTGATGTTTTAAATCATCCATACATAATCCAGGTTTGTTGTTATTTTGGGGTTTTTTTTGGTAGTTTGGAGAATTTTTAATTTTAATTTACTCTTTATCTCTCCTGTTGCTTTGAGACAGTCTTGCATGTATCCCAGACTAGACCTAGACTTTCTCCTCATCTAAGGATGATGTTCAGTTCCTGATCCTCTTATTTCTGCCTCCTGAGTCCTGGAGTTACTTGTATTCACCAACATGCTTGCTTTGTTTAGTGCTCAGATTCAAACACAGAGCTTGGTGCATGTAGAAACCGAGTTATATAACCTTTAAAAACTTAGAAACTTAAAAAATTGTCTACAGATATTTATATTATATGAGTATTTTTAGTATTTACAAATAATAGCATTCCTAATGAAACAGGTCACTTTCCACAAAGCCAAAATATCTTCAAGCTTCACCAATAAATTTTTTAAGAATCATAATTAGGAAGTGAAATATCACTGAATCAATGGAAATTGACTTTGTGAGACTTAGTGACAATTCTTCTGATGATAAGCTCCTTACTTGGGTAAAGAATAACTCTGACCAGCCATGGGGTGTCAGTTTCATCTCTTATAATTTTCTCAACAACGTATTCAGGTGGAATAAGTCAGTCTGCTGAGAGGCAAGGATTGGACTGATTCATCACTGGTGAGAAGATACTGAAATCAGCATAGTTTGGGACCTGAACCTGTTTCCAAATCAGGAATGTCTTCTGTGGTCAGGAAAACCAGGTGACAACCATGTTATTGTAACCTGCAAGTGCATCTCACTTGTGAGGTATGATGAGGGGTTCTCTACAAATAACTCTTAACATCTCCCAACCTCAGCTGCTGCTACTGAACCAGGCAGGCCCTGCTTTTGGCAATTAATTATTAATAAGTAATTAGACAATTGAGTCATGGAATATGGAATACGGTAATATGAGTCATATCAGGAAGACCATGTGATTTTTATGAAAAGCTTTCCCTAAGTAGCCCCAGTCGATTATCCCTAGATGGTACTATTAATATATTTACTGCCTCTGTATTCATCAAGGACAAAAACAAAAACAAACACAAAACAAAACAAAAACAACAAAAAACTCCATTAATTTACTGATTGGTATCTATAGTGATTGAAGACAGCATATTTCTCACTGAAGTTGCTATGTCTCAGTCTCCAAAGATGATCATATTTTAGTGGCAACAACCACTGTAAAGTGGATTGAACATCAGCCTGGATAAAAATGTTTCAAGTATGGATCATCATTAATCTTACAGACCCACATCACATACAACTTTAGATAACTTTTGACCGCATCATAAATATTTGAAACTTGGGCATAAAATTTTCATAAGGATCTTTAAAGTACTAAAGGTTTGATTGCCCATGGGCACTAATAAAAAAAGATTCTCTCAATGAATTTAAATCCAACCATGTAGGACAATACATTAATTGTTACTATTAATAGTCAGATGGTGAACATCATTGTTTGTAAACAATTGTCATTAAATATAGAGAGAGGCACACTTGCTTGCCACATAGCTCAGATGTCTCACATTGCTCCTTACACTGCAGTTTATTAGATAAAAAGTCTGCTTTTAAGTTTAGAGTGTCCTTCAGAGCACACTAGTTGTCCACCATAATAACAGAACATTATTATCAACCATATCTTTTCAAGTTCACAAAATAAGCTAAAGTTCAAATGTTCCTGGTCATAGAACATATAAACAATCTAATTTGGGAATCTACCTTCCTGAGCAGGAAGGAAGGCTCACATCTGTGATCCTAGCAATCGGAATGAAGAGGCAGGAGTATCTCAAGTCCAGGAGGAGTCTGAGACACCTGCTTAGGACCTATAAGAAGATTTAAAATGAAAGAAGGGAGAAAGGAAGGAAGTAGAGGAGGAAGGGGAGGAGGGAGGAAGAAAGACAAGAAGGAAGAAAGGAAAGAAGGTAGGGAGGCAGAAAAAAGGGAGAAAGTGAGGAAGAAAGGGTGGGGGTAAGGAAGAAAAAATTAAAAGATACAATTTATATAAATTAAATAGGACTTCAAATTTCATAGTGCATTCTATGATTAGGCAATTATATCTTAATAAAAATAAATGTTCTATCGAAACAAATCAAATGAATATAGATATCACTTCTAAAATGGCCCAGTGCTAAAACCTGCTCCCAACCTGGTTATGTAATCCACTCTGATCATCACAGCACTCCAGAGTTTGTAGCTAGAAATTCACAAAAGAGACCAGCTCAGATCACACAGTAAAGCTACCTCTAAAAACAAACACAATCAATAATAAAAGCCAAATATACATGCCAAGATACAAAATGATAAGAAGATTAAACTGTGAACAATTTCATGGGAACCATAGTTAATTTCTCAGCTGTTTCTGTTAAACACATTAAAAATATAATCTCAGAGGAAGTGCATGCACCAGTATCACATCAAAAGAAGGAAACCATGCATATCCACTGGGATTAGCTGGACCAAGAGTGAGATCACTTTTATCCCCAACCCCTGTACACGTCTTTTGCCTGTCGGTAATCTACAATTTCAGGCTTGTCTGTATTTTGTTGTATGTCTCTATTTGCCTGCCTGAAGCTGTCTGTCCCTCACAAAAGGTTTTGCTCTCTATTGAACAGTACAGAAAGTATTACATTGGGAAGGAATGTGAAACACTTTACTGAAATATTTAACTGTTTTTCAAGTGTTTTAATCACTGTCTCAAACTGATCACATTGATCTAGATAACAAATAGTATTATGAACATACAATCAACAAGCAATGTCCATGGTAAAACGATTGTTATATAAAGTCATTTTTTACCTATTTGCTATTTTTAAACATCCAGTTTCCATAACACACACAGACACACACATACCTAATGCTCTTGGTCAGGAGCATGCAAGAATAGACTACTGAAAGTTACACTGGTTTAAATTATAAAATCTGATTATATGGGAGAGTCAAGGCAAATATGATTGACTGTTACATTGTTCTCTTAAAGTCAGATTAAACAAAGAGACCGGACACAGAGCAACTTATCAGTCTTAAGTCTTAAGTGACCTCAGGTTATCACATTAACTTGCCATTGAGGACCATCAAAAGTTTCATTCTCTTAGAATGAGAGACACATTTTCATAAAACGTATTACAACATTCAGCCTTCCCTGAAAAGTCTTGAGTGTGAGTGGCAGATTGTGTAATCAAACATTTATGAGTTATATCCAGCTTCATCTGTTCTGCCTTCTCACTGTAGAGACTAAAATCTTGAACAGGGACAGGATGCAGCCTTCATTTATAATACAACATACTTCCTCTAAGAGTAGAGGCTTCTCAGTGTCAAATGAATTGGATAAAGTGCTAGTTCTGACTCAAGAGCTGAATGGCTAGATTTTCATTGTCCAGCCTGGGGATGACTGAGTGAATACCACCTTGGACAGTGCTACTGGGCATTACAGACCTACGTTTATCTGTCCCTGGAGATAGATTTTTGAAATAAAGTCCTTTCTTAGTCTCCATCAAGTCAATTACTGCAGAAAATATGGCAGATAACTGAGATCTCTTAAAATGGCTAACATATTGAAATGACTTGGATATGGACATGGCCTTTCCTAGAAGGTGAATAATTCCCTCTAGGTGAAGCTTATATGAAGAAAGAAGTCCAACTAATTCCTGTCCTGGTTAGGTTTATCGTCAACTTGAAGCAAGAGTCCCCTTAGAAGTGGGAACTTCAGCAAAGGAGTCTCAAGATAAGATAGGCCTGTGGCCATGTCTGATAGATATCTTGCTTGATGATTGGTATGATGGGGGTTCATCCCACTGGGGGTGGCACCCTCACTTAGATTAATGGGTTTGGGCTATATATGAAAACTAGATGAACACAAGCCAGGTATGAACTATTAATTAATATTCTTCCATTTTTTCTGCTTCTGTTCCTGCTTGGATTCCTTCCCCAACTTTCCTCAATGATGGAGTGTGACCTGAGAGCCCCTACGTTGCTTTTGCTCAGTATTTTGTCACAGAAAACAATCTAGAACAATTCTCCACAGCCATTCTTATCCATATTGTAATGTGTAACTTTCTAGGAAGCTTGCCTATGTAACTGCCCAATTGACCTTAATAGTATAAGATTTTACATTGCCTACCTCAAACTGTCATTAATCAGAATCTCTAAAGCCATTTATATTTTATGACCCCCTTCAAGAGCCTTATGGAGACCGATGGAGGCTCAGTACAGAGAACTCATGATCAGGTTCTGCTCTGGTAGCTTAGCCTTGTAGAAAGCCCCTCAGATGAAAAGAAGTGTGTAAAAGACACAGAAGACAGTACTTGAATACAGTTTTGAGAATTAAAATGTAATAATTACACTTAAGAGAAAAGTAATTTTTTTATCTTTCCTTTCCTTTTTTAAATTTTTTTTAAATTTTATAATTTAATTTAATTTTACATATCAGCCACGGATTCCCTTGTTCTCCCCCATGCCGCTACCCCCCCTACTTCCCCCCAGCCCACCACACATTTCCATCTCCTCCAGGGCAAAGACTCCCCTGAGGATTGAGTTCAACCTGGAAGATTCAGTCCAGGCAGGTCCAGTCCCCTCCTCCCAGGCTAAGCCAAGTGTCCCTGTATAAGCCCCAGGTATCAAACAGCCAACTCATGCACTGAGCACAGAACCCGGGTCCCACTACCTGGATGCCTCCCAAACAGATCAAGCTAATCAGCTGTCTCACTTATCCAGAGGGCCTGATCCAGTTGGGGACTCCTCAGCTATTGGTTCATAGTTCATGTGTTTCCATTCATTTGGCTATTTGTCCCTGTGCTTTATCCAACCTTGGTCTCAACAATAATTAGCCTCCTAGAGCTCCATCTGGGGCCTGGCCGTGGATCTCTGCACCCAGTTCCCTCAGTCATTGGATGGGGTTTCTAGCATGACAATTAGGGTATTTGGCCATCCTATCACCAGAGTAGGTCTGTTCGGGCTGTCGCTTGACCATTGCCAGTAGTCTATTGTGGGGGTATCTTTGTGGATTTCTGTGGACCTCTCTAGCACTTTACTTCTTCCTATTCTCATGTGATCTTCATTTATCATGGTCTTTTATTCCTTGTTCTCCCTCTCAGTTCTTGATCCAGCTGGGATCTCCCGCTCCCTTAAGCTCTCTTTCCCTTGAACCTTGCCTTTCATTATCCCCACTCACGTCCACATTGTCCATGTAGATCTCATCCATTTCTCTGTCATTTGGCGATCCCTGTGTCTTTCTTGGGGTCCTGTGTTCTAGGTAGCCTCCCTTGAGTTGTGAGTAGCAGTCTAGTCATCTTTGTTTTACATCTAGTATCCTCCTATGAGTGAGTAAATACCATGTTTGTCTTTCTGAGTCTGGGTTACCTCACTCAGGATGATTTTTTCTAGATCCATCCATTTGCCTGCAAACGTCATGATGTCATTGTTTTTCTCTGCTGAGTAATATTCCATTGTGTATATGTACCACATTTTATTTATCCATTCTTCAGTTGAAGGGCATCTAGGTTGTTTCCAGGTTCTGGCTATTAAAAACAATGCTGATATGAAGATAGCTGAGCAAGTGCCCTTGTGATATGATTGAGCATTCCTTGGGTATATGCCCAAGAGTGGTATAGCTGGATCTTGGGGGAGATTGATTCCCAATTTTCTAAGAAAGCGCCATATTGATTTCCACAGTGGCTGTACCAGCTTGCATTCCCATCAGCAGTGGAGGAGAGTTCCCCTAGCTCCACATCCTCTCCAGCATAAGGTGTCTTCAGTGTTTTTGATCTTAGCCATTCTGACAGGCATAAGGTGGTATCTGAGTTGTTTTGATTTGCATTTCCCTGATAATTAGGGATGTTGAGCAATTCCTTAAATGTCTTTCAGCCATTTGAGTTTCCTCTGCTGAGAATTCTCTGTTTAGTTCTATAGCCCATTTCTTAATTGGACTGTTGGGCATTTTGATGTCTAATTTCTTGAGTTTTTTATGTATTCTGGATATCAGTCCTCTGTCACATGTGGGGTGGGTGAAGACCTTTTCCCATTCTGTAGGTTGTCGCTTTGCCTTGTTGACCATATCCTTTGCTCTATAAAAGCTTCTTAGTTTCAAGAGGTCCCATTGATTGATTGTTTCTCTCAGTGTCTGTGCTACTGGTGTTATATTTAGGAAGCGATCTCCTATGCCAATGTGTTCAAGAACACTTCCTACTTTCTCTTCTAGCAGGTTCAGAGCAGCTGGATTTATGTTGAGGACTTTATCCACTTGGACTTAAGTTTTGTGCACCGTGACAGATATGGATCTATTTGCAGCCTTCTACATGTTGATATCCAGTTATGCCAGCACCATTTGTTGAAGATGCTTTCTTTTTCCATTGTACAGTTTTGGCTTCTTTGTCAAAAATTATATGTTCATAGTTGTGCGGATTAATGGCAGGGTCTTCAATTGATTCCATTGGTCCACTTGTCGGATTTTATGCCAGTACCAACCTGTTTTTATTACTGTACCTCTATAGTAGAGCTTGAAGTCAGGGATCATGATGCCTCCAGAGGTTGTTTTATTGTACAGGATTCTTTTGGCTATCCTAGGTTTTTTGTTTTTCCATATGAAGTTGAGCATTCTTCTTTCCAGCTCTGTGAAGAATTGTGTTGGTATTTTGATGGGGATTGCATTGAATCTGTAAATTGCTTTTGGTAAGATTGCCATTTTTACTGTTAATCCTGCCTATCCATGAGCATAGGAGATCTTTCCATTTTCTGACATCTTCAATTTCTTTTTTCAGGGACTTGAAGTTCTTGTCATATAGGTCCTTCACTTGCTTGGTTAGTGTTACCCCAAGGTATTTTATATCATTTGTGGCTATTGTAAAGGGTGATGCATCTCTGATTTCCTTCTCAGCCTCTTTGTCAATTGTATGTAGGAGGGCTACTGATTTTTTTGAGTTGATCTTGTATCCTGCTATGTTGCTGAAGGTGTTTATAAGCTGTATCAGTTCCTTGATTGAATCTTTGGGGTCACTCAAGTATACTATCATGTCATCTGCAAATAGGGAAAACTTGACTTCTTTCTTTCCAATTTGTATCCCCTTAATCTCCTTATGTTGTCTTATTGCTCTGGATAGAACTTCAAGTACTATATTGAATAAGTATGGGGAGAGGGGACAGCCTTGCCTCGTTCCTGATTTTAGTGGAATTGCTTTGAGTTTCTCTCCATTTAATTTGATGTTGGCTGTTGACTTGCTGTAAATTGCCTTTATTATGTTGAGGTATGTTCCCTGTATTCCTGATTGCTCCAAGACCTTTATCATGAAGGGGTGTTGGATTTTGTCAAATGCCTTTTCTGCATCTAGTGAGATGATCATGTGGTTTTTTTCTTTGAGTTAGCTTATATGGTGTATTACATTGACGGACTTTGGTATGTTGAACCACATTTGCATCTCTGGGATGAAGCCTACTTGATCATGGTGGATAATTGTTTTGATGTGTTCTTGGAGTCTGTTTGCCAGTATTTTATTGAGTATTTTTACATCAATGTTCATGAGGGAGATTGGTCTGTAGTTCTTTTTCTTTGTTGTATCCTTGTTTGGTTTAGGAATCAGGGTAATTGTAGCCTTATAGAAGGAGTTTAGTAATGTTCCTTCTGTTTCTATTGTGTGGAACAATTTAAAGAGTATTGGTATTAACTCTTCTTTGAAGATCTGGTAGAATTCTGC
>CABHPQ010151289.1:0-22398 GCA_902168405.1 Peromyscus aztecus
CCTCTGTTGCCCACTCTCCCAGGCTTACCCTGCCCCACACTACATTCACCCCACAGAAGACTGTGTCCCAGGCCTCCTGCCCCCAGAGCCTCTCTTGCCTACTCCTTCCCTCCCGCTTCCCAAGGCTGGCCTTAGGGCAGCAGCATTTGTCTCTTTCCTCTGATGTCCTATTGTCCACCTCCAGCAGATAGGAACACGGGGACAATGGACAACAAACGCAGAAAATAGGAACAAAAAAAAAAAAAGAGCAGATAATTTCCAAAGGACATTAAGCTCTATTCAGGGCGACAATCTCCAATCAACAAAATGAAAGGCACGGAGCGGTGGCCCCACAGGGACTGGCTGAAAGGCAGCCTGGTGGTGAGAGTGTTCCAGAGCTGGCTTCTCACACACCCCGTGGGAGGCTCTCCTCAGCAACTGACTCCCTCAGCATCTTCCTGGCAACCAGCCCAGCCCTTGGGGGGTCCAGACCGGACCCCACCCCAAGCCACAGGCTGTTCCACCTCCTTCTCCCGTTCCTCCTCCTCCGTGACAGGACTTGCTGAGGTTCCCTCACCAGGAATCAGAGAGGAACTGCTCTGTGGTACACTTAGCTAACAGAATTCTTTGGCAGACAAAATGCTGTCTGAGTCAGCCTCGGGAAATAATTAACCCTCCTGACGCTTCCTAGAGCAGGAAGGGGCTGGATGCTGAAGGCACGGGAGGAGCGGGGGCTACCAGAGGCCTGGCCGACCCAGGCAACGTGGGGGACCTCCATCTGGCTCACGTCTGCTCTCTGGGGCTTAGACTGTATTGTTGGAGGATGAAGAGAAGCCCCTTAGTGTGTGTGTGTGTGTGTGTGTGTGTGTGTGTGTGTGTGTGCGCGCGCGCGCGCGCCTATGTGGGTACCCGCAGAGGCCAGAGGCATCAGATGCCCTGAAGCTGGAATTATAGGCAGCTGTGAATCACTCAACATGGGTGCTAGGACCCAAACTACTGTCCTTTGTAAGGGCAGTACATGCTCTTAACCACTGAGCCATCTCTCTAGCCCCTCCACCTTATATTTTGAAACAAAGGCTCTTTTCTGAACCTGGAACTTGCTTATTCTGCTAGACTGGGGGTCGGCCTGCCTCCACCTCCCCAGCACTGAGACTACAGGTATGTACCACCAAACCCTGTTCTTTAACGTGGGTTCTGGAAGATCCACCTCAGGTCTTTGACTCCTGAGGCAATCACTTACCCACTGAGCCAGCTCACCTTGTCGTTTTTGACATTCTTCCTGGATACTTGCTTCTGCCAAGGGCCTTTTCATAGCAGGCAGATAAGCCAAGCAGGAAAGCCATGCAGAGGTGCTTGGGTGGATGACTGAATTTGTTTTAGCAAGTACCGAAGAGATGACACAGGGAAAACCTGAACCCTGGACCAGTTCTCGAGGAATCCACCACCCTGGTCATGTCATATGTCCAGTGTGAAAGGACAAAAGTTGTTTCCTTAAGCCTCAGCAGACTGCCTTTCACATTTGGTGTTGCTGAGGTGATAATGTGGCCTGTGGTTCGTGACGCATCTTCCTTCTAAGAAGCCTTCGGTTCCCTGCCAAGGTCTCTGGGAGCCTTGGGCAGATTCCCTTCTTTCATTTCCCTCTATTCCAAGGCCAACATTTCTCAGTCTGTCACACAACCAGTGAAGTCATGACACAGCCTTCGGCCTGGCCTGCCAGGCCCTCAGCCTGAGGTTTGCAGAGTCCAGTGGTAGTGCAGCCAACAGCCTGAAGCTCTCTAGATCTCTACTGGAGTAGCTGGGTGTGGTGGTGCACACTCTGAATCCCAGCACTGGGAGGCAGAAGCAGGTGCGTCTCTGTGAGGCCAGTTTGGTCTCCATAGTGAGTTTCAGATTCAGAATTATGTAGTGAGAAGGAGGAGGAGGAAGAGGAAGAAGAGAAGGAAGAGGAAAGAGAAGGAGAAGAAAGAAGGAGGAGGAGGAAAAGAAAAGAAAAAGAAGGAGAAGAAAAGAAGAGGAGGAGGAGGAAGAAATCTCCATTAGCACAGCCATCTTCTAGCACAGAACAATTTTATTGAGTTTTTTTATTTTGTTTCTGGTGTTGATGATCTAACCCAGGGCATCACACCTTTCTCGGCACACTTTCTAATACTGAGCTGTACCTGCAGATCTCTCAGTGAGGTTTCGGTTGTGCAGAGCACTCTTGGGAGAGGCAGACCGAAGACAGTAAGAGGAGAGTGGGTCTGATACTGGGGTACTGAGTTCTGGGTTATTGGTGGTAGTCTGTATAATCTCTCTCTCTCTCTCTCTCTCTCTCTCTGAGGTATGTGTGTGTATGCTCTATTGTACTTGCCTGTGCCGCAGAGTAGAGGCCAGAGGTTGATGTCTGTTTATCTCCCTCATTCACTCATTCCTCCACTATTTACTTATTTAGGTAGGTAGAGGGTCTCTCACTGAACCTGGAGCTCATCAGTTTGGCTAAGCTGGCTAACTGAGCTCCAGGAATCCACCTGTCTCTGCTCCCCCCTAGTGCTGGGATTATGGATGTGGGTGCTACCATGCCCAGTTTTTAACGTGGGTGCTGGGGATCCAAACTCAGGTTCCCATGCTTTATAGCAAGTACTATACCTGCTGAACCATCTTCCCAGAATCCCTGCTTTGTTTTTTTAAAAAACAAATAAACAAAAATATCCTATTGAGAGTTATTAGAAACCATTCTTGTATTAGGTTATGCTGGGCAGTGATGGCACACACCTTTAATCCCGAAGCAGACAGAGATGGATCTCTGTGAGTTCGAGGCCAGCCTTATCTACAGAGCAAGTTTCAGGACAGCCAGGGCTACACAGAGAAACTCTGTCTTGAAAAACAAACAAATAAACAAAAGGCCAAGGCTAGATTTGATCCAATCCATAGGTGCACTTAGCTATCTCCTGTACCAGGTGAATCTACACAAGACCCAAATTTGGTAAAGCATAAATGCCTTTCCCCCCCTCTTTTTCTTTTTTCTTTTGTTCTTAAATGCTTTAATCACAGACAAAATGAAGTCATCTCCAACAGGCCCCCAATGCCTCCAATAGGCACCCAGCTCTGCCATGTACCAGCTGCGCAGTCTTAGGCTACATAACCTCCTCAGCATGTCAGTAAAATTGGGAAGCTGCTGGAGCCTTTACAGAGTCCTGTGAGTTGTAAATGAGTTAGGACAGGGCAGGCACACGGGAAATCCACAGCACACGCCAGGCTGTTTATTTGTTAGGGAGAAAATAAATAAAAACCAAAAAACTCTGGGAAAACAGCAGCAAGTTTCAGTCTGTTGTATGTCCAAGACGATGAAATGCCCAGATGCGTCCACTCAGCTGGGCAAACCTCTAAAAGTCTGTATCCCACAACGCTGATTGCACGGGAGGGCTCCCAGGTGAGAGCCAGCCGCCCTGGCCTTCACTCTAGGGCTTGAGCCCTGTCAGCTGGACTGACTGCTTCCCCTTCCTTCCCCCTGGGGCTTGGATGCTAGGGAAGAGGTTGTGCTCACTCCCTCAGACAGGAGGATGTCCAGGTGACCAGAGGTCAGGAGGGGCAAGTGAGAAGGTGAGCCATAGAGAGCCTGTTGTTAGGTGGGCAAGGTTCAAGCTACACCAAAGCCTTAGAGTCCCTGCTACCCATAGGTGCCCTGCCCAATATAGCTCCTCTTTGGTCCAGGGGTGTGGCGATTGGCAGAGTGGCTGTGTTGGGCTCATACTGAGGAAGGAGGCTGGATGTGCTTGTCCCATTCTGCCTCTTCAGCCCCAAAGGGTCACCGTATCTCTACTTAGAGTCTGAGCGGCTGGGTAGTGAGTGGAGCTTCATTTGAATTCGGAGAGAAGTAACCACAGATCAGATTTCAAGACTGTGTGCCTCATCACCCTGCTTCTTCTGATCTTTTCTAATATCTGCCTAAGCTGGAACCTCCCAGAGGGCTTTGGGGCGGGGGCGGGGGTAGACACTCGGCAGGACTCTGCAAGGACCACCTCAGCTCACACCCAATTTCTACCACCTGCCTGTGAAGGGCAGGGAAGCTGAATTCTGTGGGTGTCTCCAGGACAGACCTGGGTGGCTCTCTGACATCAGAAACAGACACTTGCTAGAATCCCACTAGAGCTCCACCAAGAAGAAAAAATTAAAAAAAAAAAAAATTCCCTCCAGGAGGCAAAATTTCCCTAAACCAGAGCTAGGAACACTGAGAATGTGTAGACTTGTACAGAGATTCTACCCTGCCTGCAGGGGGCCTGCTTTTCTCCGATCTAGCTGAACAAGGGGTCAAATCCTACTCCATTCTGTGGAACCCCCTCAGGACTGTTGTTTTAAAACCTTCATTGGTTACTTCTGGAAGAGTGGGCTGCAGGTGTAGCTCAGAGGGAAAGCATTTGTTGTCAAAAAGCGAGGCCCTAGGCACAGTACAGCAAAGCAAAAAGCACTGGGAACGGGCTAGGCAGTTGGGGTAGGGAGGACTTTTCAAACCGGCCGCAGTAAGGCATCCAATTCACAAGCAGAGAGACATATTTGAACTGGGGAGGTGCCTTTGTTGCCAAATCAGAAATACTGCTTTCTTTCTATTTTTTTAATTTTAATTTTTTTATGTATTTGTTTAATTTGAGACAGAGTCTCTCTGTGTAGCCCCGGCTGTCCTGGAACTCACTCTGCAGACCAGGCTGGCCTCGAACTCAGAGATCTGCCTGCCTCTGCCTCCTGAATGCTAGGATTAAAAGCACATGCCACCACTGCCCGGCTACATGACTTTATTTTTAATCACAGGTCCTTCTCCCTCCCTGGACAGTGGAATCACAGTCATTCAGCTAGCATTGCAGTCTCAGCCCTTATCAGAACCCTCTCTATACATCTGGCCTCTGACAGTCTGGCTCACGCCAGGCACCCCTACTTTAAGAGTAGCCAAGTATTTAAAGGAAGATGTATTTCTTCATCTCTAAAGCCAGCTACCTTTAGCTCCAGCTCCAGCTCTGACCAATGCCAACACACCATTAACATGATTTTGCATTTTAAACAACATACCAAACTTTCAAAGAGTACTGATTGATGAGTAGTAATTAACAGCCAAGCAATCAGTTGCAAATTACCAATAATTGCTGCCATTTCCAGTGGAGTTTTTCATTACTCCATTCTCTGTTTTGATGCTAACAAATACTTATTGACCTTCTTTTAGCATGGGTAGACTCAGATAAAAAGATATCCCACTTAAGTATTTACATTTAAGACAGCTGTATGGGGCCTATGAGGTGGTTCAGTAGGCAAGGGGCTTGCCACCAAGCCTGGGTTCCATCTCCGAGATCAGTGTGTTAGAAGGAGAGAATCTACTCCTGAAAGTTGTCCTCTGGCCTACATATGTGTACTGTGATATGTAGGCTTGTGCCTACACACACTAAATTAAGATAAGTAACAAAAATATGATAAAGGGGCTGGAGAGATGGTTCAGTGATTAAGAGTACCTGCTGGTCTTGCAGACCCAGATTCAGCTCCCAGCATCCATATACCAACTCACAACCAACTGTAATTCCATTTCCAGGTGATCTGACTCCCTCTACTGGTATCTTCAGGTACCAGGGACACACATGGCCCCCCACATACATTCATACACATAGGGGTTTTTTTTTGGGGGGGGGGGTCCAGCCCTGGCTGTTCTGGAACTCACTCTGTAGACCAGGCTGACCTCAAACTCAGATCAGCCTGCCTCTGCTTCCCAAGTGCTGAAATTAAAGGCATATGCCACTACACCTGGTTTATACACATAAATTTTAATAGATATGCATACAACATGCACATATTGATATATATGTATATAAGTATATACGTACAACATACATATATGATAGATGTATGTATATCAGTTATTAAGAAGCTCTTTGTATTCTGACTTGGTGTAGTGCTATGGTATGCACCCCAAAGGGGAGAAAAGCCCAGGTGTCCATACAGTGACATGTTGATAAACGCCAGTTCTGCAAAGATGAGTCACACAGGGCATGCGGGATGTTTGGTTTCAGTGGCTTGGGGTTGCCCACTACTTCTACTTCCCGTAGGGTGCCTTCCGGTGTTTCCGTGGTAGCCCATGTGAAACTACCTCTGTGGCACACTGATACTGGTGCAGAGGTGAGACTCAGTGGTAAAGAGCTTGCTTAGCACATTCAAGACCCTAGGCCCATTCCATCCTCAGCACTGTGGGTTGGGGGGATGCTTGACATATTGATATCAGTTCTATGTAAACGTTATCTACAGCCGTAGTTCAGGGAACATGCAGGGTTTCTAAGCCGCAGAACTCACTGGGCTTCAGGGGCAGAGCCACACTGGGAATCCCTGCACCAGACGGTGTCTGCTGTTGGTTCCAGATTTTATAGTTCCTCCCGCACATCCTTTTCCCACAACCGATGTGAATTAGCATCTTTGTAGACAGAAGGATCCCAGAGAGTCTGTTTAGGAAGCAAAAAATCCAGGCGTGCTCAGGCTTCATTTTCTCTATGAAGTTTCCCCTCAGATTTCCAAAACCACTTTGTGCCTCCCGGCTACCACCCAGCTTGCCTTGAGCGCCTGTCTGTCTATAACACTCACGTCTCATCCCAGCCAGCTCAGTGCAGAGCACACAGCTAGTGCTCACCCGTGACAAATTACCGGGCTGTTTAACGCACTTCAACAGCCTGCATGAGAGCAAATTAACTGAGCGTCCCTGGCCCCGGCACAGTTACTTAACCTCTCTGGACCTGTTTTGTCAACTGTATCTCACAATGTCGCTATGGGCATTAAACTCCTGTGCCCAGCACATCATAAACAGGTAATGGATGTTAGCTATATTTATCACCAATCCCAAGCATGCTCCAAACCTGTTCACCAAGCAAAGGACAGAGCACACCTATTGGCAGAGAATCAGATGTCAAGGACACCCTGTAACACCGGGCCCCAGATACAGGGATGCTCTTTATGGTTTATCTCTTGCAAGATCTCAAAGTCCTCTAAATGATCAGCAACAATTTTTTCCACAGGAGTTCTTTGACATAGGGTGGAATCCACTACTGTCAGTGTAGAGGGGACTTAAGGACCTGATCAAGGTTACTTACTTGCTGGGTCAGCCACAGGCTAGGAATAGAAATTGGCTCCTGCAGCGCCCCCCCCCCCCTTTGTCTCAGCAGCTTCCTCCCGGTGTGGTTCTGGCAAAGATGAAGCACTCAGGAGTGACAGCCACTGGAGGGCAGGTCAAAGAACAGCATCCGGGAGTCGCTCAGCCTCAGCTGCCTTTCAAATCCAGCCTCCCCACAAGAGGGTTTACCAGGGACCCAGGGATGCGGCTCAGTGCTAGAGAAGTCGATACCACCACAGCACCATGCTCCAGGCTCCCATCTGAACACCACAAACAAACAAACAAACAAACAAACAAACAAACAAACAAACAGGAGGCTTGGCTGTCTCTCCAGCAGCATACTGCCCCTCTGATCTCCTTCACCTAGGCTGCCAAGGAAACAGAGTCCGGTGTTTCTGGGGTGCCGAAGAAAGGCTCTGCCATACAAAGCACTCTTGACCTCAGTCATGTCTGCATTTCCCCCCTCCCTCTCACCATTGCCTCCCCCATCACTGGAGTCACACAGTTCCTTGGCTAGGCCTTAGACGGAACCCACAATTCCCTCTGCTGCTTCCAGAGCCGGAAAGCGTGCTCCGTAGCCAGGCCCCTGCCCAAGCATCCAGGGACTAAGTTGGCAACAGCTCTGTTGACAGCTGCAAAAGCAGTCAAGTTCAGGGAAAAAACAAAAAACCTGAACAGAAAACCCCCGAACAGAGCCATCGGAAGCCCAGCCTGATGTGCACATGTGTGTTTCCAGACCTCTCTCTGCCCTGACTCTCAGGTTACTCCCAGCTCCTTGCTTTTACAATTAGAACAGTGAATTATTCATGGCACACCATACTGCTTCCAGAGTCTCCCATGAGCATGCAGAATGTTACCACCCAAGGAGTCTGCTGCCAAGTCGCTGGGACAATGGGTGTGGGAGACATAAGCGGACAGTGGACAGTGACCCAAGCTGGGGCTCCTAGCTTCACCAGTGGAGACAAAGGGAGAGTCTAAATGGCCTGAGTCCCTAGAGGCAGGGATTGAGAACAATGCGAAGTGTGAGGGCACAAAATCAACAATAGAGCCCACCATGAGTTTCATTAGATTCAAGGAGCTATCAAAGGGGAGGGATGCAGCCTAGCAGGAGAACACTTGCCTTACATGCATACAGTGTATACAGCTTAAGCCCATGCCCTGGGATCTTACACAAAGTGGGGGTGGGAAGAGAGAAGCCTTTAACACTAGATGTACTATTTGGTTTTTCTGATACAAGATCATATATATACACGTGTGTATGTATATACATACGTATATATATGGCTGGGCCTCAAACTCACTGTGTAGCCAAGAAAGACCTAGACTTTCTGATACTGAGTCTGCTTCCTGATCCTAGCAGACCAGCCTGATCTGCCTCCACTTCCTGAGTGGTGGTAGGATTACAGGAGTGTGCCACCATGCCTCATTTATACTGTTTTGGGGATCAACTCCAGGGCTGCATCCATGCTGGGCAAGCACTCCACCAACTGAGTTACATCTCAAGCCCTACCTTTTGCTTTTGCATACCACCAAGAAAACAAATTCGATTGCTGGCAAGATATGTCCTCATTTCATAGACATTAAAATGTGCGCTTTACAATTGATAGCCTAGCTGGGCGGTGGAGGGAGCTTTTAATCCCAGCACTAGCAAGGGAGGGCAGAGCAGGTAGAGCTCTGCGTTCTAGGACAGCCAGAGCTGCTTAGAGAAACCCTGTCTCAAAACAAACGAACAAATAAATGAAGAATAGAATTGATAACATAGTATTATTAAATGAATCTCCTGTTTATCGGGTTCTTGCTCTATGTTGCAAGACAGCTTCCTATGTTCCTGCCTCCCGTATCATTGATAACGAGGAAGAATAGCAGGGGTTAGATGGATTTAGTGTATGTGAGTATGATTTTTGATTTTTGTTGAGACAAAGTCTTGCTATGTAGCTCAGGCTGGCCTCAAACTCTGGATCTGCCTCCTTAGTGCTGGGATTATAGAGTGTGCATCACCACACCTGGCTCAACTGTGTGTACGTATGACTTATTTTAGGGTGACAATGTCAATTTCCCTTTCCTGTTTCCCATGTCTGCCAAACAATTTAGGTTTTGTTTCTTGTTTGTTTTTAAAGCTAGTCATGTATTAAACTCAGGTGCTGTATGACAGCAGGCACTGTTCCTCTGAGCTCGTTATTCATGGAAAGAGATCTGGGGAAGCAGAAGGGAGGTGCCTTCCAGACCCCTTTTTACAAAGTAAAAATACCCAAGGCTGCACCAGGCTGGGTTACGGGAATGATTCTCGCAGTGGTCTGGGCGCAGCACTGGACTTGACTCAGAAGGGCAGATCGATAAAAGATCTCAGGACTGAACAGATGCAGGAAGACAGAAGAACTCGGAGCCTGGCTGGCTCTTTAGTGACAGTGGGTAGACGACCACATTGCTAGGAAGGGTGCCAGCGTGAGACTTGTAGGTAGAGCACAAACGGTTAAGGATTTGGGACTCTTTTATGCTGGCAGTGAGCCATCATAATGTTTTTTAGCTTGGAAATAATTGACGTAAAGCAGTATTTTAGGGGAAAAGTAAGAGCATTTCAGGAGTCGGGGAACATCCAGAATCTTGAAAGATACACCAGCAGTTCTGCATGGGGTGAATTCGGTGGGAAGAGGTACAGTGAAAAGGATTAATAACTGTTAAGATGAACATTAATTACTGCGTTCTCTGTACAAGAAGGGGCCGTTCTGAGACCACGGTGGCACAGGAAATTGACTTCAATGACAGATTTGACTCAGTAGAAGAAACAGCAGTAAGTGATGCTGAGAAGAGGGAGGTGAGACAAGGTGGGTTGGGAGTCATTCTTAAAGAAGTAACGGGTGGGCCAAGGGCTTCTGAGGTCATGGAGGAAAATGAGACTTAAAACTGGAAGAACTTTAGGAATTCAATTAATTAGAATTTTAATTACATTTAGTACTCATGTGCATGTATGTGCATGCATGGGGTGCATGCCACAGAGCGCATTCGGAGGCAGAGACGACTTGTGGATCCATCATCTCCTTCCACTCCGTGGGTCCCTGGGGATTGACTTCAGGTGTTGGGGCTTGGTGGTAGGTGCCTTCACCTAACGAGCCATCTCCAGGCCTGAATTTATTTTGAGACAAGATTGCACTCAGTAGTCCAGGCTGCATTGGACTCCCAAATTTGGGGATTATGGGCATTAGCCAAAAGGCAGAATTGAGTGTGATTCTGTTTCTGCACAAGTTGCCAAGTTGTAGGACACATAGAAGTCAAAGCCGTCAGCCTCAGAACGCAGCACCTTCTGTCGGTCAAATATTTTCCTAATCCTTACACTTAAATGCTTGTCTTGTTTCCTAACTCAAATTTTCCAGATGAGCAGCATGCCCATTGCTATTCTGTTTTCACCTAATCTTTACTGTTTTGAGCTATGGAACTGATTTTCTTTAATTTATAGGACTCCTTAACCAATTGTTCTAAAAAGCTTCCCCAGGTAGCAGTGCAGCTCAGTGGTGGAGCACTTGCCTAGCATGAGTGAGGTCCTAGGCTCCATCCCCACTAGAGAGAGTTCTATTTCTCTAGCCTCTCAGTTTGTGGTTTGTCTTCTAGACTTCCTCCTTAGTCTTTATTCTCTAGGGGGTGCTGAGGGTGGAACCCAGAGTCTTGAACATGCTAGGCAAAGGCTTTACCCCTGAGCTACATCCCCTACCCTGATTGCTTTAGAAAATGATAAAAATGGGAAAAATAAATGATGGAAATGCCTAATCATCCATAAATGTTGAGAGAACACAGCCAGACATCATGGTACCTACCTGTAATCGCGGTGCTCAGGAGGCTGGGCTTGAGCCATGAAACAGCTGAAAGAACAGTATGTTCAAGTAACGTTTTCTGTTAGACTTCACAGTTGGCATGATTGAGTCATACTTGTCTTCACCTATTTTTCCCTTCTGTGTTTGTGCAGACTTGTTTTAAAGAAAGTTCCACACCATGTGTAACTCTAAGCAGTGAGTCTAGAGGCATCAATCACATCGTGATGCCTCTGATCAAAACTGAACATTTTTCTCATATCACCTAATAGATGATATTGGACATGCGGAGGTTTTAATAGTTTTTCTACGGGAAAACACAAATGTACCATTGTCTGGCCTGGGATTATACTGTCATGCCTTCTTATATGAGGTGGCCCAAATCTGATCTCATTACTGTCCAGGGAGCAGGCCCTTCTTCCGGATTCAGTTAGCCCTTTTCCATGTCTGGGAGAGACATGAGACCTACTTTCTTCTGTAGCTCAGGCAGCTGCTCACCGAGCCTGTGAGCACCGCTCCGGTACTGCTCCAGTCACTCTCTGTCTCTGACACCTCCATTGGAGACCGGCCATCACTCTAGAGAAGGAGTCTGTCTGCAGCTGCTATCACCAGCAACCACACCAGCACTTCCCTGGGGTTGGTGGGAGTTCACACAGGAAGCTCCTCTTGTCCCTCAGGGAAGAAGGGGCAGAGTTGGTTAGATTCAAGATGACTTGGGGGATAGGCTGAGGTTTTAATCCCTTCTTAAAATGAAGAAAACAAACACAAACTCATTTTTTTTCTCTTTCTCTTCTGTGTGTGTGTGTGTGTGTGTGTGTGTGTGTGTGTGTGTGTGTGTTCTGTGCCTCCCTTTACTCAGAACAAAAGAGTTTTGGGGTATCTCTTGATACTGCTTAACATGGCAAGAGACTCCACATCACTGGAATTAATGGGAAGACTGGAGCAGCCCTGGATAAGACACCAGTGAGGTAATGTCTGGTTTTTATTAAGTATCCCAAATAGATTACTCACTCTTGCTAGATAAGGGGTAAAGACCCTGTCATGTTTTAAACACAAATCCTGCTACAAACAGGGTCCCTGTGGGTTCTTATCCCATGGAGCCACCCTGATGCCGAGGCTGGTGGCTTGGTTGGGTAAGTGTTGGCCAGAGAGGAAGACCAGTTAGTCCTGTGATCTCTGCAAACTCCTTTTCATTAGGAACCCAGAGTATGATATGAGTCTCGGATGCTTGCATGACGCAAGACTCCCGAGAAGACCCATAGAAAGGTCCCTTTTCTCTGTCCCCAGGAGAAGGGCCAGTTGGAACAGCCAGGGAGCCAGGCCCAGCCCACGGGGCTCTGCTTGGCAACGCTTGCCCTCTGGGCTTCTCCTTTTGTGCCTGGAGCAGTTTCTCCCATTCATGGCATCTTACAAGTTGCAAAGAGTTTCTTTGATGTTGGATCCTCACAAAAGCCTTGTAAAATACACCAAGAACATGGAGGCTCACACTGACTAAGGCTTCAGGCTGGAACTCTAGCTGCATGCAGATCGGAAGCTCAGGGCTGTTCTACAACCACTGAAAGAAGGTAGGTCTACAGCGTCCAATCTAGGGTAGCAAAGGTGTGGGGGGAATTGAGAAAACAACCAGAGAACCAGTCGAATCTTCTGTAGAGAGATGTAGAGCATCAAGGGCATCAAACGTAGGCATGGAGAGCCTCCCTACCCTAAGGTGTCATCCCACACACTCCCTGGCTCTGTGGTGGGGCTCTGGAAGCTCCATTTCACAGCTTCCTGACAGATCTCCCAGCAGTGGTGGCAGACCCACGCGTGGGGATCAGTCACTGGAACAGACTCCGGTGCCTCCTGCCTGCACTTGGTAGACTCCACCTTTCTAGTCTCTTGCTAGCCAGCCTTAGTCTGGTGGCGAACTCTGCACCCACGCTCCTTGCCCCTTGCCAAGAAGTCTCCAGGACACGTGAAAGCAGCCTGGGAGATTGAACAAACATCAAGGTGCTCACCCCTCTTTGCCCAGCTTAGTTATAAGCTCTGGCTGTGTGCCGGGTTAGCCTTGCCGAGCTCCCAAGACACAGGAGGGCTAGTAGGAGCCTGCTGCACAGCTGGGACACGGTTCTTTCTCAGAAATGCCTATGTTCCTCATATCTGGTGGCATCATCTGTCCCCCAGGAGCTAAGCACACTTCGCTGTACCTTTTTTTTTTCTTTTTATAGTCCTTGGCTTTTTTTTTTATTTTTTTTTTTGGTTTCTAAGCTTTAGTTAGAGTCAGTAAAAGGGGGCAAAGTCCTAGTGGCTATTGTCAGTCAGACCATAGGCCTGCCCTTCTCCTCATCTCTCAGTCATCAGTGCGATGCACCCAAGGGATGGAGAAGTCAAGATGTAATTGTGATTACCTGGAATGTTACCACTTACAGTTTCCAATGTAGTCTTTTAAAATCTGCAACTGCATTTAAGATGTTATTTCTTCCGACTCTCACAATAAAACTGTGTCTGGGACAAAGGAGATGTAAACACTGGTTCTTGGTCCTCCCTCCCAATGAGGTTGGAATGTGGAAATACTACTGTCTCTACAGAGGAGCAAGCCAGGGTCATGGGTATTCAAAAATCCAAATAAATACATTGCAGCTGACCCGAGACTCAAATACGGCTTTCCTGTCATTCTTCGGAATCCTGGAGTCCTGGGATGTGAATGTGGCCACCCGTCCTCTTCAGCGCTTTACCGGGCTAGTCCTGCTGTACCCCAGCTTCTCAAGTGTCTTGAGAACGCCCCACCCTCATTATTCATGGACTCAGTGCTAAGCATTTTAAATCCATCAACTAATGTGTTCCTCATAAAACACCGAGGTAGGGATCAGCATTATTCCCGTTCTCGATGAGGAAACTGCAGTGGGTAGTGCTTAGAAGCTTGGTCCAAAGTAATGTCTGTAAGCAGCAGAGGAAGGGGTTGAGCTCTCTCTGCCAGTGTGGCTCCTGGGCCCTTAATCACTGCACCTCCACTTCCACATCTTTGCAAGCGCCTGCTTCTCAGACTTCAGTAAGTCCCTTGAAGGCAAAAACTTTTTTTTTTTTAGCCTGACATCTGGTACAGGGTATAAGATCAGTAACTATCCACTGAAGAAATGCATGGGTAGCTAAGTGAGGAAGGAAGCTAGAAGAGAGGTGAGTACCTGCTAAAGTTTAAAATCCCAGAGCTGAGCTCAGGTTAGAGCTCAGTAGGCGAGCACTTGCTCCACAAGGGGGCCATAGGTTCAAGCCCCAGTACTAAGTATGAAAAACAAAATAAACAAAAAAATCCCAGGGCTGAAGATGGAGCCTTGGTAGATGTAGCCCTGGAAGTTGGTGGAATACTTGCTTAGCAAGCAAGCAGTAGCATGTGGCAATTGCTAGGTTCTGTCCCCGAGAGTGCTGCTACAGACGTTGCAGTTGTCAGGAGGTAGAAGCTGGAAGATCAGATGTTCAAGGCTAGTTTAGGCACACACCTTTAATCCCAGCACTTGGGAGACAGAGGCAGGTGGATCTCTGTGAGTTCAAGGCCAGCCTGGTCTACAGAGTGAGTTCTAGGACAACCAGAGCTGTTACATAGAGAAACTCTGTCTAGAAAACAAACAAACAACAACAACAACAAAAAACCAAACAAAAACCAACAACAAAAAAACCCAACCAACCAACCAACCAACAAACAAAAAACCCAAAAAACAAAGAAAAAGCTCAGAGCGAAATCGATGAAGTCTTTCTTCTGATTCTACTTAGGACATAAAACAACAACAAAAACAGATTCTTGGTTCCGCTTGTTGTTGTGATTGGTTCCCCCACAGAGCTGGCCCCGGCGCTTGAGGACCAGGCAGGGCAGGAAGCCCACCTGTGCGCTGTCTTCAGGCTCTGGAGCTACAATTCTGGGTCAGAGTTTAGAACGGCAAGTGCCCCCACAGAAACTGGAAATGAGACCCACAGCTTCTGTGCCGAGCTTGAATCAATGCTGAGGACTTCCCAGATCCCCTGAGGGACCAGCTGCTCAGTCTGGGACAAACCCAAAGCACATGCCCACAAAGGGCTGCAAACTGCAAATTGAGATCTAATATGAGCCATCTGGTCTGCTGAAATGGCCAACGGGAAGGACAGAGCCTGGAACCTTCCCAGAAGGAGGAAGTGATGACTCAGCTCACCGAGAACAAAAGCTTCTAAGGAAACCCTTTGGAACAAGCCTCACAGAACCTTCCTGGGCAGCCAGAATTGGAGGACGCTACCTAAAGGTGACCCCAGATACAGAGTTGTAAAACTTGGGGTCCCTGAGCATCACCATGGGTTAGGTAAATCTACGTTGCTTTGGAGAAGGAAGCCCGTGGAGTTCAAGAATCATTCCAACAGGCTGGTGAGAAGGCTCCGTGGGTAAGGGCCGTTGCTGCCAAGCCTAATGACCTGAGTTTGATCCCTGGGACCCCCAGGGTGGAAGGAGAGAACCAGCTCCAGCAAGCTGTTCGCTGACCTTCACGTGTGTGGCATGACACCTGTGTACACGTACACACAAATACATTTTGATTTTTTTTTTTTTAATAGAATCATTCTGCAGCCATCTAAGGAGTGATGGGGAACGTCAGACTGGCTAGGGGCCAACAGCTTCACCCAGCACTGGGACACTTTAGCCTTGGTGTGGGAGAAAAGCTTTTGGTGTCTTCTAGACATAGTCACTATTGCATGGGAGGCAGGGGGAAGCAACCAATTACCAGGTCTAATTATCTGCCTCCAGCCACTTTCCTGGCAGCGGTTGTCAAGGCTCTTGCCAAAACTCTGCTTCACCAAAACCTGGATCCAAAGAGCCCCAAGTCACAAGGGGGAAGGTTCTACATCCCAGAGCAGCCATAAGGCTTCCCAACACCAAGACAGGGCACCAGAGGCCAACTCTGTGAGCTTCAAAGCAACTCTCCCCCTGAGCTCGTCTAGTCCCAGCAAGTGCACGGAGGAGAGACGGTGGTGCCAGCCTCTTGGAATGGCACCAGAAGATGACACAGGGTGATCAACACACTTGCCCGGGCCCCCGTCACCGCACCCTAGGAAGTGAGAAGGCATCTGGAAGGCCTGTTTGTGCTTGTAGTGAGAGCTCCTTGGTCAGGGCTTGCTTAGAGCTGAGGCAGTGTGAGCCTCACAGCTGAGCACAGCTGGAGCTGGGCCAGGGGCTGGCAGGGGCAAGCCAGTGTTCTCAGAGCACCTTGGGGTGACCCCCTGCCTCCTTGTCTTTCCAAGCAGTTCTTCTGCCTCTGCTCACAGCTTAGCCTGAGACCAGTTTAACATCTTCTGCTGGGATAGGAGAACTCACTCTTGGAGGGTGCCCGGAGCTGCTGGGGCCGTTTTGATTTGTACAACAACCACAACAACAACAACAACAACAAAACGGTTCAGTTCTAAAAACCCATTTGCCTCAGGGGCCTGAACTTGCTGAGCAAGGTTGTGGGAGAAAACAAGGGATCGTCCTTCAGGGCTCCAATCTTGCAGCCCCAAGGAGAGTATGCTGGGAAGTTATAGAAACTGGCTGACTTAAGGCTGTCTTGAGAACAGGTAATATTATGTGGGTGGGTTCAGAGGTCATAGCAATGGTTCTCAACCTTCCTAATGCTTCTACTCTTCAATACAGTTCGGCATGCTGTGGTGACCCCCAATACAATCATTTTTGTTGCTGATTCATAACTATAATTTTTCTACTGTTATGAATCATATTGTAAACATCTTTGGAGATATCAAAGGAGTCGTGACCCACAGGTTGAGAACCACCGGGTCATAGGCTATTCATTAATCCACAGACTTACTCCATCCTTGTAGAAGGAGGCTGAGACAGAGAAGGAAGGCTGTGCCATGAGAAACAAAACTAGACCTGTCTCACAAGCCTTACCCATACACGTAGACAGCCCCATGGATCTCAATGCATATGTTCAAGTCTACATCTCCAGGGCTACAGAATTTCTCTCAATCAGTGATTAAAGGAATGTTCCCCTTAACACGTTGAGTGTGGGATAGTTCCTCCATGCACTATCATCTTGGGCACTAGTGAATCCTTACTTACAGGACCAGACTGTGTCGGCACGGCCCTGTCTGATGGATGATGTGCGGAAGCAAGAAGTGCCAAGGAGATGTAATTAATGAATATCATAAATATAATTATTGAATGAATACTGCGAATGTAATCAATGAATACCACAAATGTAATTAATATCATGAGTGTAATTAATGAATATCATGAGTGTAATTTAAAAAATAAAAATAAATAAATAAATAAAAAGAAGTGCCGGGGAGAGCAGCTGGGTGGAGAGGTTGACAAGGACATAAGAGGGCTGGGGAACTGGGCACCGGGGCTCTCAGGGCCGAATGGGGAGACGACACAGCACAGAGCCGACCCACCATCATTCCACCCCCTTAACTTGTCCATCGGCCCCACCACAGTCACAGAGGACCTAGGGGTGAGAGGCTGCAACCCTTCTCTCGCTATACTTCCGGCTTTGAAAGCGGCAGCCCTCCGTGCCCCGCATGCTGCATGCAGCCCCAGATGCTGCTGTGGCCCTCTGTGTGCTACGTGTTTGCAGCCCCAGATACCAGGCTGCTAGATATGCTGCCAGGCCAGTCCCATGCCTTGGAGCCGGGAGGTGGGAGGACCTTCCTCAGCTCAGTTCCAGCTCTCTCTGCCCATGCCAAGGCCCTCTTCCCTAAAGGGTTATCTAGGCCAGTGAGGTCACGGTATTCCCAGGAACCCCTCCCCCTCACTACCTGTGCCTGTTGCCCCGTGTCTCTGCTCACTCCTCCTTGTATCAGAAAGCCTGACCATTTCATACGGCATAACCCTCCTTTCCCTCCAGATTCCAGCTCCTTGCCGGCGTGTGCAAATGACTCAGAGAAACCAATGGCCATACTCTGTGCCCTGCCCCTCTCCCCTCAAACCCGAGACAGCTCCTACACCCGGATGATGCCGGGGAAGGGTCCACTGACCTTTTGGATTGAAGGACCAAAGACTCGACAGCTGTGAGCTATCAGGATTCCACAGACCCTGTTCTGCAGGCCACCCAGAGGGGTTTCCACAGCTGAGTGGAGCCTGCTGCTGAGTAGAGATGTCATCTGATTCATTAATTAAAGCAAACACTGTTCATCCAATGCTCCGGGGCATGGTTTAAAAAAAGGAACCCAGAACATTTAACATTTGATAAAAATAGCCTTTGTCGGTATAGAGGTAACTGAAGTTGTGCTCAGTTCTACATTCCAGGAGCACCCTCCTCACCCTGTCCCCTGTTCCCACCTTCCCTACCATGCTTCTTTGTTGACAAGGGAATTCCTGCCAGAGTCTGCTAATTGGGTTAATGGAGTGCCTGTGCCATGTTCTCTCTCCCACGGCCCTGCCCACTCCGCGGGCCGTTCCGACTACCTGCCTCTCACCACTCCAGAATCGCTCATTTGCAATAACAGCTTCCATTGTCGGCCACATCTGGGACTTCGGGGTTTCAAGCGAAGCTCCCTAAAGCAGAGGACAGAAAATGCTGCTATTTTGGTTTCTGTGGCCTACAATGGGACCATTCTGCGGGGTTTCTGGGCAGTGCGGGGCTACCCAGGGAAAGGGGAAATCGGAGCTGAGCAGCGATGGGACCCAGGCCAGAGAACAAGAGGGCCGGGCTGAAGGGAGGTGACTGCCAGGGTCAAAGCCCGACCTTTTCTTCCAGCTCCTGGGATTTGAATTTCATTTTAATCAGATGCAGATGAAACCTTAGGGGCCCGAGCCTCAGGAATCTCAGCGCCTCACCTTTGACCCCTGGTCTCTACAACAAGCAGCTTGTACCAAAGGAGATAGCCCTGAGGGTGGCCTTGCTGGTCTCTGAGATTTAGTCAGAAACTCTTTGTGCTCAACACCGTTGACAAAACACCAACCCCACACCTCCAAACAAGACAAAACAAAACACTCTAAGACTTTTTCTCCTGTTGTTTTTGGGGGTGTGTTTAGTTCTGTTTGAAATCTGTTTCACTTAAAGGGATGATTACTTGTTCAAATCATAAAAATGTCAGCATTCTTGGGGTGGGACCCAAGAGGAACAGCTGGAGGCAGCCTCCGGGACCCTGAGCTGCCACCTGGAGTGTCTTGGAGGTGGGGTGGAGGCGGCACCTCCAGCCCGCTCCCTAGCGCCTTGGCTTGGATGCCCTGAAGGTTGGGAGCTGACTGCCCTCGTTACCACTCCCTTCCCGTCCGTCTGTCCGTCTTCCCTGTCCCAGCCTCAGTGCACTCTTGAGGCAGCTCCAGGGTTCTGAGTGATGGATCTGGCTGGCTGCATAGTTCAGAAATAGAGAAATTGCCTATTCATGTACGAGACCCTGTGTTCCATCGTCAGCACTAGAAAATAATAAATAAATAAAAACATGCCGGGCTTGTAATCCTAGTGCTCAGCAGGCAGAGACAAGAGGACTGTCACAAGTTCCAGGCCAGCCAAGGACTATAAAAAGAAAAAAAAAAAAAGCCAAACACACAAATAGCCCACCACTATCATAACAAAAACCAACCAATAAATAAATAAAATCCAGGAACTATGGAATGTGGGTCTTTGGAGATCCGTATTGTGCAGCTTCCCAGAAGTATAAACTTGTTCTGGCCCTTTGTACATACATTGATAATTTATATTGTCCTGGCTCCTGATTGGTCGACCTCCTGAGTGGCCCAAACACCCGGGCAAGGCATTAACTGTTAAGTCTTCTGTGGAACCATCGGTGTTGTGCGCCCCCTTGTGGAGGCGCCCCATCAATGCACATTTCGACTTCCAGGTAAATTTGACTGACCATCTCACCCACCTGCGCTCGCATTAGCTCGTGAGCGTCTGGTGCACCTCTTTGCATTCTCTGAAGCTCACCTACTTGGATGGATGGCAGGCCCAGGAATAGGCGCTCAATAAGTAATTAATACCGGATAGGGAATTCCTGGCGAAGGCTTTCTGGTGAAAAGAAGTGTCGGGATTGGTGGTTGGGTGACTAAGGAAAGCCAATGATGAGACAGGACAGCATATAAATGTCCGTGTGTGCACAAAGGGCCAAGAGAAGGTTGAGAAGTTTGTGCTTCTAGGAAGCAGCCCAAGGCTGATCTCCGTGGATCCACATTCAGTAGTCCCTGGATTTTTGAGCAAAAGGCAAACACCTTCCAGCTAAGCAGGGTTCCTGCTGCTTGGAGCCTGGTCGAAGGGCTGAAACCTGTGCGTTTGGCTTGGATCTACTGCACAGCACTGCCCTCCTCTGGACACAGAGCCAAGGCTCAGGTTTCCTTCCCTCCTTCCTTGGGACAACAGTGTCCCGGACAAACAGGTTTTTCAGTTGGCTTCTCATAGCAGGTGTTTACCCGGCCTGCCTGGCTTTGAATCCATGAAACCTGGGAAGGTGGAAGAACAAAGTCTTCCTTGACTGCTGCTGGCACACAGTGGGCTCTATAAATATTTAATTCTGGAAAATAAACATAGCCACACACATTCTTGGCATGCCGGCTGCACTTGGGACTATTGTAATGCCCATGAGAGGAAGAATTCCCTGAAGTATCCACACCTGTTCTTAGTCTAGGACAGTTAGAGCCCTGTTTGTGGAAGACAGACAAACCACGGAAAAAGAGAGGGACAGAAGTTCAAGCAGAAGAAAAGAGCCCAGAAACAGTCATTCCACTCCAAAAACAATTGAGTTTTTTTTTTTCTCTTTTGTAATACTTGAGTGAAACTCAAGACCTCGTGTATACTGGGCAAGTGGTCTGCCAGTGAGCAACAGTCCTGACCCCTCCTCACGCCTTACGAGAAGAGCCCCTTCCTTTGCTCTCTTACCAGCTCTATTAGTGATTGTTCCCGTTGCTGAGATAAAGTACCATGACAGAAGCAACTTAAGGAAGGAGGGAAGGAATTAGGTTGGCTCACAGCTCATGTGTTTGGTCCATCCCGGCAGGGAAGTCAATGTGGCAGAGGCCTGAGGTGACTGGTGGTTGCCAGATTATTTGATCACACTGTGTGAAGATGTGTCTGTCCTTTCTCACCTGTGTAAGGTACCTTCTGATTGGTTTAGTAAAGAGATGAATGGCTAATAGCTAGGCAGGAGAGGATAGGCAGGACTTCCGGGGAGAGAGGAACTAGGGATAAGAATCTGAGAGGTGGGAATTTGCCAGCAAGACACAGAGAAAGTTCGATGTACTGTACTGAGGAAAGATTATAAGCCATGTGGCAGAACATAGATGAATACAAACAGGTTAATTTAAGTTATAAGAGCTCGTTGGGAACACGCCTAAGCTAAGGCCAAGCTTTCATAATAAGTCTCCATGTCATTATTTGGGAGCTTTCATAATAAGTCTCCATGTCATTATTTGGGAGTTGGTAGTCCAAAGAAAGTTCAACTACAGCTGGTCACATCACATCTGCAGTCAGAAAGCAGAAAATAATGAGTGTTCGTGCACTTCTCACTTTGTCTTTTTTGTTGTGTTGTGTTTTGTTTTGTTTTGAGATAGAGACTCTCTCTCTATAGTCCTGGCTGTCCTAGAACTCACTCTGTAGACCAGGCTGGCTTCAAACTCACAGGGATCTGCCTGCCTCTGCCTCCTGAGTGCTGGAGATTTAAGGTGAGTACCATCACGCCTGGCACTTTTTGTCCTTTTCATACGGTCTGGGGGCCTAGCCTAGGGGATGATGCTTCCCGCAGCTGTTGGGGCTTCCCATCTCAATTACCCTAGTAAATATAACCCCCCCCCCCCCGCAGGCATCCCCATGGCCTGTCTCCCAAGTGATTCTAGATCTATCTCATCAGGTTCACAATTGAGATTAGCTATCATACCTGCCACTGAAGCTTTTTGGTAAAAGATAGGGAACTAAAGAAAAGTAGCAGATGAAGCCAGGTCTACCAACTCTTGGGATCAGAATGCTCTAGCCCTTACTGTGGCAAGCTTGCTGTCTCCGTGGATAGGTATTTGTAATCTTGCCTTCTTGTGGCTGCTCCTGGCCTCATTAGTCTTAAAGCCCTCTGCTCAGCACAATGACTGGCTTATAAGAGGTATGCAACTCATAGTTACTGAATTCCTGGCTGTCCAATATCGTGCATGAGTGATAATAATTTGCCAATGGTAATAAGTCTTAAGGAAACGGGTATTACATTTATGGCTTAGACGTTATGATTTGCTGAGAAATTGATTTGGCTCTCAAATTCAATTCTGGGGCTAGCCCAGGACCCGGCATATTTGGATATATGAACCTCAAGCTCAGAGAAGAGGTCTAGACTCAATACTAATCCACACATTCTACAGCCTGTATGTGGTAGTAAAAACTTCAAGGACATCATTTAGGGAGAACTTGAGGGGGTGAAAACCAATGACTGGTACCTTGGGATTCCAATGCCTAGGGGAGGCAGAGGCCATCATGGAGCCAGGGCAATTTTCCATGAGGGCAAGGCTAAACCCTGGAGCAGACATGACCGTATTATGGAAACACTGCAAGGTAATTTCAGGATGCAGGTAGGAATTATGACAATAGCAGTTGGCATTCTCTTTGGGCC
>CABHPQ010151291.1:0-21838 GCA_902168405.1 Peromyscus aztecus
CGTAATGACCTAGATAGCCTTGGTTTTTTTTTTCCCCACTAAAACTGGCAAATGTTTAGATCTTGTGATATAAGAATCTTATTTCCATAAATCTTATTCCATAAATCTTTGTTGACTCGGTTCTATATTCTTATTTCTTGGCACTTTAAAGTTAAAATACCATTTCTACTGTTTTGTGCTGTGAAATAATTGATCATCTTTTTAGAACCATTTGTTTCTTGTTAATATTGTTGCTTTCCTGATGGAGTGAAACTGGCCTTAGACCCGATGGCTGTTGTAGTCAGTGTATTGCTAAATGTTGAAAGTAAAAGTTCGGAAGCCTGTGTGCATACATGATTACATATCTTTTAGAATCATATGGATTTAGGTTTTCCTAAACATCATTACCTTCGTGTATATTTGAAATCTTTTCAGTGTGTGTGTTTGGCCTCAGATTTGTGTATAGCTGAGGAAGACCTTGAAGTCTTGAGCTTCTGTTGGGACTACTTCGGTGTGTACCATAGGTAGCCTAGCAGTGCTAGGGACCCCGCCCCATCTACATTGTGTTGTGCACTGACGGTGTTACTCTGTTCACTCTGCTGAGAAACGGGTATTCTTTTGCATTGTATGCAAGGTATTTGTTTTTAAAAACAGTTTGATTTGGAAACAGTTTCATCTTTACATAGCTGCAAACGTTGCTTACGTTAGCTGCCTTTTTTTTTTTAACCTGTTAGTTGGTGACAAAGTTCCTGCTGATATAAGATTAACTTCCATCAAGTCGACAACGCTAAGAGTTGACCAGTCAATTCTCACAGGTAAGTAGAACATAGTGGAAAATCATTCAAGCTTTAAGCTTCTTATCTCCCAGCTATATGTAGTCAGTGCCTAGTACCCCTTTATTGTGTCCTCTCTGAGAGAGATAATTTCTTAGAGTAGTTTTGAAATTAGTTTTGGGCTGGAGCAATGGCTTAACAGTTAAGAGCACTTGCTCTTCTTACAGAGTACCCAGGTTCAATCTCCTGCACTCACATAGGTCCATAACTCCAATTCCAGGGGATCCGACACCAGACTTCTATCTCCAGGCACTAGACACACACATGGCTTACAGACATACAATGAGATCAGACTGCATTCAGTTTTTAATTTTGATTATGAAATACTTTTAGGAAAATGGTTTTATATTCCTTTATTAGCATAAGTGATAATCTTCAGGTTAAAGTATTGTCTCCCTATCTTTGGAATAAATAAATATGCAGTTATCAAAAAGTTATCAAAGAGTGACATGCTACCTGGAATTTTTACTCCTGGATTTGGCATTGTTTGGAACATTCCCTCAGTGTGTGTGATGCAAGCATGATCCAGGGAGGGATGATGGTCTGGAAGCAAGGTTGTCAGGTTAAAAACAGTGCTGGCTAGTGCCATTGGTCACTGGGGTAAAGAAAGATACTTGCTCAAGCCTGACAGCTGCATTCGATTCCCAGCATGCACACGCGCACACAATTAAATAGCAAGTGAGTAATTATAAATGTTAAAACAGTCAGGATTTACTTGGGTGTCAGTTTTAAAGTGACTGATCATAATATGGTAGGTCTGAGTCTACTGGGCTTTAACACTTGCTTTTTATATAAACTACTTAACTGGTTAACTCCCTTTAGCAGCAGCATCTTCGAGTGTTTAAGCCACAACATGTTAGGGAAATGACTGGGTTATATACCTGAAATCCTCAGGGTATATCTAGAATAGATGAGGAAACTGAAAAAGTCTCAAAGGTCTCCCTCGACCCCCTTTTTTTTCCCTCTTAGCTTTTTGAAACAGGCTCTCCTGGAGCCCAGGCTTCCCTCAGACTCAGTACAGAGCTGAGAATGACCGTGAACTCACTGCTCACTCTGCTGTCTGTACTTCCCAACTGCTGGACTCACCAGCATGTGCCGCCACACCCTGTTTTGTATGCTGCTGGAGTCTGAACCCAGATTTTTGCATGCTAAGCAAGCTCTCTATCAACCGAGGTGCATTCCCGGCCCAATTGAATGTACAGTTGTAGGTCAAAGGAGAAACCATACCTTTGTCAGCCAATTATTTGACTATTCCAGGAAATGAAAGTATTTGGGATGTTATTTCAAAATTAATCTGTTTTGGTTTTTCAAGACAGGATTTCTCTGAGTAGCCAAGGCTGTCCTGGAACTTGTAGACCAGGCTGGCTTGGAATTCACAGAGATCTGCCTGCCTCTGCCTTCCAAGTGCTGGGATTAAAGGTGTGCACCACCAGCTCCTGGCCAGTCTTTAAAATTACACTGTTTGTAATCCTGGCATTCTTTACTCCGACATTAATTTCCACTGCTAAATTATCCTAGTTGGTCTGCTTTGAATAAATTGAGCCCTTTGTTCCTTTCCCCATATTGGCCATGAGTATGCACTTTTGTTTGGTTTGAGAATGGGTCTCTGTGTTGCTCATCCCTCAAACTGGATATGTAGCACATGGTGGCCTTGAACTTGGAAATCTTCCCCCTGCCTCAACATCCTGTGTGTTGGGATTATAGGTGTGTGCCACCACAACTGCCCACATTGGCAGTGGTAAACAGTGGAGATGGGTTGGTGTGGGTGAGGGTTACTAAGATTGGGTATGCCTCAAACCAAGCTAACCATCCTGTTTCATAACCTGCTTAGGTGAATCTGTTTCCGTCATCAAGCACACTGACCCTGTCCCTGACCCACGAGCTGTCAATCAAGATAAAAAGAACATGCTCTTTTCTGTAAGTTTTATCAGGTGTTGGGGATGGAATTGCTGGGAGTTGAACCCAGGGTCTCACACATACTAGGCTCTAGCTTGTCTAAACTTTTACCAAGCTTTGCCTTTATCTAAGAACATTCTTTTCTTTGGAGATAGTCCTTGTCTGAGAGGGTTTCTCTTGCTGTGAAAAGACACGAACAATCTAACTCTTAAAGAAGAACATTTAATTGGGGCTGACTTACAGTTCAAAGGTTTAATCCATTATCATCATGGAGGGAAGCATGCTGGCATGCAGGCAGACATGGTGCTGGAAAAATAAGAGAGAGAGAGTTCTACATCTGGATCCACAGGAAACAGGAAGATAGTGGGCTACTAGACCTGGCTTGAGTTTCTAAAATCTCAAGGCCACACTTCCAATAATTGCCATTCCCTGGGTCCATGGGGGCCATTTTTATTCAGACCACCACAGTCCCAAAGTTGTGAAAATTCAGACTTTTTACTGGTCACCTTCAGTGGTCAGACTTCAGAAAATCGGTTATTCCAAAAGATAATTATTCTTTACTGAGTGTCTCACCTGTCAAAAAACTAACACAGCTGGGGATGAAACAATGACGGACGCTTAGTGTGCTAAAGGCCCTGCTTGCTTCAGTCTTTATTCAGCAATAAAGCAAGTAAAACTAGAAACCAGCTGGGTGACGGTGGTGCACGCCTTTAATCCCAACACTCGGGAGGCAGAGCCAGGTGGATCTCTGTGAGTTCGAGGCCAGCCTGGTCTACAGAGCAAGATCCAGGACAGGCACCAAAACTACACAGAGAAACCCTGTCTCGAAAAACAAAAGAAAAAATAAAAAAAGAAACAGACAACACACACAGGCAGATGTCATCTAGAGATTAAAAGGAACCGCTGTGCATTCTGTAAGGTCCCCCACCCTGACAAATGTTACTGCATAAACAACAAACAACTAGAAACTGTAAAATGGTGGCATGTGTGACTTAGATGATTTTTTGGTTGCCAGCTAATAAAATGGTTGGGCAGAAATGTTTAACCTCAGTATGGAACAGTTGAGAAGGAACCTTTTCAGAAAGTCTTCAAGCCTCCAAGGGTGCTTTCAAATGACGTGGGCATTGCTGCTGTTGGTGGCCTGTAGTAAAAAATTTAAAAAAAGTATGTGTTTGTAAAGAGCAAATGTGGCACACCATTTGGTGAGCCTAGGGGGAAATACGTGGTTGTTTATTTTTTCTATTGGTATGACATTTTTCAAGGAGTGCAGAATGCATGCACTTTTATTCTTTAGAATCTAGTATTTCAAGGGACAGGCTTCGCTGGCTGTCAGGAGGGCTTCACTCCTGACAGTAGGCAAAGTGCAAGTGCTGTAGTGCCCAGTGACTTCACTGACCTGAACACTGGTGCTGGAGGAGAGATTCCGACACAGCCCACAGGGCCGATTGCCCAGCTTATAGATAGATGACAAAAAGAGGAGAGGTTGACTTGGGAGCCAGAAACCACAGAGGACATAGTGCTGAGAGCGCATGGAATTGGAGATCAGAGCAGGTGTGTAGACCAGGCTCCATAGGTACTATGTGGAATCCAGTCTGTATTTGAGTTGTGTTGATCTTCTGACCAGCTGTCCTCTGCTTCTCCCTAGGGTACAAACATTGCTGCTGGGAAAGCTATGGGAGTGGTGGTCGCAACCGGAGTTAATACTGAAATTGGCAAGATCCGAGATGAAATGGTTGCAACAGAACAGGAGAGAACACCCCTGCAGCAGAAGCTAGATGAATTTGGGGAGCAGCTTTCCAAAGTCATCTCCCTCATTTGCATTGCAGTCTGGATCATCAACATTGGGCATTTCAATGACCCAGTTCATGGGGGCTCCTGGATCAGAGGCGCCATCTACTACTTTAAGATCGCAGTGGCCCTGGCTGTTGCTGCCATCCCCGAGGGTCTGCCTGCTGTCATCACCACCTGCTTGGCTCTTGGAACTCGTCGAATGGCAAAGAAAAATGCTATTGTTCGAAGTCTGCCTTCTGTGGAAACCCTTGGATGTACTTCTGTTATCTGCTCAGACAAGACAGGCACACTTACCACAAACCAGATGTCGGTCTGCAGGGTAAGTAAGGAGTGTCCTTTGACTCTCTGGTGTTTCTAGGGTCCTCATTAGATGATGCTTTGATGCCATCAAAGCCTTTGGTGATAATTTACTACTGTTATAAAGGCTTTGTGAAGCCTAAGCCAAGTCTGACTACCTGAGAGGAAATTAATCATTCAGTCACCAAACAAGGACTGGCTAAAAGCACTTGGTGCCAAGCCTGAGTTCAATCTCTAAGTGATCCCACTTGCTGGACGGAGAGAACTGATTCCTAAAGTTATCTTCTGACCTCTGCCTGCACACACAGATACATGTTTAAAAAAAAATTAATAATTTCTATATTGTCTTGGGAAATACAGGGTAGCTATAAGTCTTAAATTTCTATCAAAGGAATAACTGTAGGCTTGATCCTGTCTCTAGATGTATGTATTCCAGAGGAAATAACTAGTTAACCTCCTGTGAATTCCTGATTGTTATTTCCCTAGCACACTAAATGAAACATGATTCATTCCTCCCTGAAAAGCAGGGATATAACTTGACATATTCCGTCAGGCTAACCCTGCCTTTCTTACCCTGTTAGATCATTGGAAGTAAAATAAGAAGCCTTTAAATGTGCTCCTAGAACAGTAAGAACTAAGACTAGACACAGTGACCCACAGCATAATCCCAGCTCCTGCAGATGGAGGCAGCAAGAGTAGGAAGTCAGGATTATCCTTGGCAACACAGTGAGTTTGAGGCTAGTCTGGGCTAAGTGAGACAATGTCATATTTAGTTAAAGAAGAAAGCAAAGAACTGAGAAGCTAGGCAAGATGGCATATGCCTACTTGAGGCTGAAATAGTAGAATATTAAGTGATGGGTGGGGGTCAAATTTTCAGTAAAAGGTGAAGTTAGATTTTCCTTACAGAGAGATTGGTGATTAACCCAGGCTTCACTGTTTCACTTATTGTGTAATCTTGAACCTGGTTTTCCTATAAAATGAGTGCGCACCACCACCACCCCCACTCCCCCCACATCCCCTACCACCACCACCACCCCCACCACCCCCACCCCCACCACCCCCACCCCCGAGGTAGTGCACACTTTAATCCCAACACTAGAGAGGCAAGCAGATCTTGAGTTTGAGGCCAGCCCATGTAGTGAGACCCTGTCACAAAACAAAACCAAACCAGCACATGCACTGGTAGAAAGAAGCTGGTCTGCCAGCCCCTGGGTAGGGAAGGTGCACCAACTCATTCTGCACACAAACTCATTTTACTCAAGGAGTGTTTGACTCTGACATGTGAGGCTCTTTTACCTGAGCTTTTCTGCCCGGTTCTAAACTAAGACAATGAAATGAGAAAGTAACTGAGCCTCAGTGAGCATCATTCAAACCGCCATCCTAAATGACAAGGTTTTCACTGTAGACAAGGAATGGTTGTGTGTCTCTTCTAAGGACTTGTATTCTGTATTTCCTTCTAGATGTTCATTCTGGACAAAGTCGAAGGTGATACCTGTTCCCTTAATGAGTTTACCATAACTGGATCAACATATGCACCCATTGGAGAAGTGTGAGTAACCGTCTTCCTCTGCAGACTCTGCTGTGTTGTTGTGGTGATTGGTTATTTAGATGATTACAGAGCATGGATCTAGAAAATCTTGATGTTGGCAGAAGTGTGGCTTGGTGGTGGAGCTAAGGTATGCCTAGCGTGCCTGAAGCCTTGCTTTGATCCTCAGCACCACAGTGGAGTGTGGTGATGGACACTGGCCGGTCAGGAGATGACAGCCAGCCTGGGCTACATGAGAACCTGTCTAAAAAGGTTCTCTCTCTCTCTCTCTCTCTCTCTCTCTCTCTCTCTCTCTCTCTCTCTCACACACACACACACACACACACACACACACACACACACACACACACGAAACTGTAGCTAAGATGGCTGACTATGGCTCAAATTAGTGATTTTTTTATTAGCAGAGTACCCTTTGAAGCCTAGATTTCCTGGTGAGGGCTCTATTTTGTTCTTTACTTACCCATGTTGGAGTTTCAGTAAGATTTTCAAAGAGCTATCATTCAAATTATTTTGAATCTGTCCCAATCTGTTCTCCCCAAACTTATATTTCTATCACTGAGAGGCTGAGTATAAAAGCACTTACCTTGTAGGTGTGACAGTGAGGGGTCCATCTCAGGAACCTACATGGTGGAAGGAGAAAATCTCCCACTGTTTGTCCTTTGACCTTCTCTATACACACACACACACACACACACACACACACACACACACACACGTTCCCTCATGCACACAACCACAGCCCCTCACACAAAGAAATGTTTTGGTTTTTTGTTTTTATCTTCAGTTAAGGCAAGCTGTGACCCAGAAATGTTTTCTTTTTTGACAGGCATAAAGATGACAAGCCAGTGAAATGCCATCAGTATGACGGGCTTGTAGAGTTAGCAACGATCTGTGCTCTGTGTAACGACTCTGCTTTGGACTATAATGAGGTAAGACTCATAGTGTGCAAGAGGCCTGTCCCTGGCTCAAGGGTAGGGTGAGTGAGTGGAATAAAAAAGGCCATCTTCCTCCCTTTGAAAAACAAGTCCTGATTTTATTTCCCATTTCTATTCAGTGTGACCTGGCTGAAGAAAGCCCAGTGCCTTTCATAGATCTGAGGCTGGGCACTGTAGTTGTTTTACCAGGATAAGTAGTTTGTTGTGGTGTTTTGACCACTGATGCATCCTTACTTTAAAAACCAGAACTCAGGCTAAGAAGTCTTTCTGACAGTGGGGGTGATGATTCTCCTTGAAATATGGATTGCCATATATCCTTGAGGACAGCAGGAAGCTTATGGAGTTGTTTTGGTGGTGATGATGGTGGTGAAGAATTGTAACCAAGAGGAAACTTTTTTTAAGTTAAATAATGGGGTCAATCATTTGCTTTCTTTCTCAAAGGCTAGGCCTTCCCTGTCAGAGGGTGCAAACTCATCAGAATAATAGACAATGACCTGAAATGAACAAATACTTTAAATGAGAAAACCCATTAATAAAGTCATGGTAGTGTCTCATGGTTGTACCTTGAATGTTTTTTCCATGTGGGGCAGGCTGCCCTACTGACAGTGACTTCTTTCCACAATGCAGGCGAAGGGTGTGTATGAAAAAGTTGGAGAAGCTACAGAGACTGCCCTCACTTGCCTGGTAGAGAAGATGAATGTATTTGATACCGAACTGAAGGGACTGTCTAAAATAGAACGTGCAAATGCCTGCAACTCGGTCAGTACTTGAGCTTGGTGTGCTGTGTGCCTTAGCCTTACCGTATACACTCTCCTGCCTCCTTGACAGTCACAGTCAGGCAAAGAACTCTGAAGCCTATAATCCAGCACTCAGGAAGCTAACCAAGTCCAGGAGGATTGCCACAGGTTAGACAAAAGCAAATCACACCACAGACAGACAGACCCCAGCAGTCATTAGTAAACCATCAGATAAGTCACAAGGGCTGCCTCTTCAAGGGAGTGAGCTGTCCTTGGTCCTGCCGCATTTCAGTGCCGGTCTCCGCTGGCTCTTCAGCAGCAGCAGAGAGAAAGAAGATAGTTGTATGCTTTTCAGTCTTAGAACTGTCCTTTGCCCTGGTTTTCATTTGGCACCCCATTTGTTGAACTCAATGAAGAGAACTGTTTTATCCCTTTTCACTCCATCAGAAACCTTTGGAGTCACTTATACCCTTGTGCTAAATCTAGTGGGGTTTTTGTTGTTGTTTCTTTTTGGGTTTTTTCAAGGCAGGGTTTCTGTGTAACTTTGGAGCCTGTCCTGGATCTCACTCTGTAGACTAGTCTGGCCTCAAACTCACAGAGATCCGCCTGTCTCTACCTCCCGAGTACTGGGATTAAAGGTGTGTGCCACCACTGCCCGGCTAAATCCAATGGTTACATTGTTTATATTTGTTAAATGCAACAAAACATACTAGTCAGCAAATAGAGATGTGGATTTTCGAGCTGAAAAGAGAGCCTTGGTTAAGAGCACTGGCTGATCTTTTAGAGGGCCTGAATTTGATTCCCAGCACCCACATGACAGCTAAGAACTGTTTGTACCTCCTATTCCAGAGGATCAGAGGTCCTCTTCTAGTCTCCATGCACCAGGGACACATGTGGAGCAGATACATGTAGGCAAATTCTCATACACACAAAATTCAATTGGGGGTAGAGGGATGGGCGTGCTGGACAGATGGCTCTGTGGTTAAGGGAAGGTACTGGCTGCTCTTCTAGTGGACCTGGGTTCACAACCACAGTAACTCCATAAAAAGAAAAAAACTAGAAATGTAGATTTCAACACATCCCAGAAATCAACTCAGTGACTAATTAGATGGAAAAAAATCAGTAATGATGATAATGATTCAAAATATTTTATATTTGTTATTACTTGTTACCATTTTTGTCTTTGTTTTGTAGTTTGTTTTTCAAGACGTTGTTAGTCTGTGTAGCCTATTGTCCTAGAAGTTGCTCTGTAGACCAGGCTGGCCCAAACCCAGAGACCTGCCTGCTTCTGCCTCTCTGCTAGGATTAAAGGCGTCTGCCACCACACACAGCCTCCCTTTTTCTATCGTTCAGATGGGGGCTTTTTACCATTTTCAAATTCAAACAGATCATTCAAGAATAGAAAATACTGCTGGTCCATGAAGCAAGGCTCAATAAATTAAATACAAAGGCTTAAAATAGCAAAGACTACAAAAAAGATCTCTCAGCTAACCCTGATGAGATTAAAGTGGGCATTGGCAACTCTCGAGACCTCCAGGTATTTATTTAGAATATTTAATTCGGGGTGGAAAAAGAAACAGCACGCCTTTTGTGGTTTGCTTTGCTTGACATAACCTGTGGTCATTTGGGAAGTGGTTCGTGATGAAGAGTTGTCTAGATGGCATTTCGGGGATTCTCTTGAGTTAACTGAAGTGGGAACACCATTCCCTAGGAAAGAATTCTGAACTGTCCTGGTAGAAGGGAACTAAGGGACCAGTGTGTATGCATTAACCCTCTGCTCTTGCCTGTGGATCTGATAATGTGTCTAGTTCCCTCAGGCTCCTGCCACGGTGATTTTCCTGCCAGGCTGTGACTTGCAACAGATAAACCTCCTCCTTTAAGTTGCCATTCTCAGGATATTTCCTCTGACCAGGAAACCCTGAGACACCTATAACCCAGTGTTTGGGAGGCTCTTGAGTTTAAGACCAGTCTAACCTGGGCTACTTAGTTAGCAAGACCCCATCTCAGGAAGGTGATATAAAGCTAGAAATCAATGCTACAAGTTTCTATCTGAAGAAAGAATTTTAAAAATTGAAAACTTTCTTTTTTTGAGACAGGGTCTCTCTGTGTAGCCCTGACTGTCCTGTATGTAACTCACTCTGTTGTAGACCAGGCTGGCCTCCACCTTCCTCTTCCTCCCTAGTGCTGGCATTAAAGGTGTGCCACCTGGCTCTGTAAAGTATTTCTTTAAAAACAAAAAAACAAAAATAAAAACCCCACTCGCTATAGCCACAGAAGACATTTAGTGAACTTCACTGGCACAACAATGTGACTCCAGAGTTTTGGAACACCAACTCTGGACCCACACCCAGTGCCATTAGCCTGGTCAGCTAAAGGACACTGTGCTCTGTCTCTCCCCCCTTCAGGAGATGACTCGTTTTCAAATGGGTTATCGTTGTGTAGCTGAGGCAGCCCTTGAACTGAGGCCTCCTGCCTTGGCTTCCCAGGTGCTAGGATTATCGGCATAAGTCCCACCCCAGCCCTTCAGAGAGCTCTTAAGAGCCAGTGTCTCCCTGTGCAGTTTTTCTCTGTGGTATTCACTGTATCTCAGTTTTATGGTCTGGTCTGTTCCCAGACTAGAGGGCTGCAGACTTGCTATCTTGTTGACTGCTCTTTGTGCTGCCTGCCATCCTCCTCAAAGACCCGCATGCTGAATGACGGTGCTGGACCAGGGCGAGGGTCTGTCATACATACAATGAGTGCCTCATGAGTAAGGTGTCTAGAGAGAGTAATCCAGCAGTGTCCCTCTCTGATCTCCTGCAGGTCATAAAACAGCTGATGAAGAAGGAATTTACTCTTGAGTTTTCACGTGACAGAAAATCAATGTCTGTCTACTGTACACCAAACAAACCAAGCCGGACATCCATGAGCAAAATGTTTGTGAAGGCAAGTACTACAGAAACTGAGGCTTTCCCGCCGGGTAAATAGGCAGAGACAGTTACTTACCTGAATCTCACATTCCCAGGGTGCTCCCGAAGGGGTCATCGACAGGTGTACCCACATCCGAGTTGGAAGTACCAAGGTCCCCATGACTCCTGGTGTCAAACAGAAGATCATGTCCGTCATTCGGGAGTGGGGCAGTGGGAGCGACACGCTGCGGTGCCTGGCTCTGGCCACTCACGACAACCCGCTGAGGAGAGAGGAGATGCACCTGGAAGATTCGGCCAACTTCATCAAGTATGAGGTACCTGCACCCGAGTAATCATGTCCTGGGCAGACCGTCTTTAGATTGTTGCTTCAGACAGAAATAGGACTTAATAAATCTGCTTTCAAACTAGAATAATCAAGACAAGTTCAGACCAACCTGTAAAACTTAACATCCATTCAAAACTTAGTTTACATTTTAAATAATAAATTTATTAGGTATTGGAAAAATATACCAGTTGAGAGATTCATTTCCACTTCCTCCATAGATGATCATTTTTACGTCAGGGTTTGTAACGTCCTAAACAGAAAGAGCTTTGCTGTAGCACTGACTCCACAGTGTGAGGATGCTCTTACTCTTCACACATGGTTTTCTTTCCCCAGATACATTCCTCACAGAGTGTGAGAACTTAGACTAGAATCACTTGGTGTCTTAAAAATAATGGAGGGTGTGTTCGGTGGTAGAACGCTGCTGAACGTGAGGGAACCCTGGTTCAGTCCCCAGCTCCATCATGGAGAGACGTGCGGTCAGCAGGCTGAGGCGGGACGGGGACGGACAAGTGTCTGGAGGACCCATGTGTAGTGAGACCTTGTTTCAGTCACAGGCCAGCACCAAGTGTCAGATCAGGACTCTTAACGGTGGGGACAAGCTGTAGGAACTCACGGTGACTCTCTCTCTCCCTGTAGACCAATCTGACTTTCGTGGGCTGTGTGGGCATGCTGGACCCTCCCAGGATTGAAGTGGCCTCTTCTGTGAAGCTGTGCCGCCAAGCAGGCATCCGCGTCATCATGATCACTGGGGACAACAAGGGAACTGCTGTGGCCATCTGTCGCCGCATCGGCATCTTTGGGCAGGATGAGGATGTGACGTCAAAGGCTTTTACAGGACGGGAGTTCGATGAGCTCAGCCCCTCGGCCCAGAGAGATGCCTGCTTGAATGCCCGCTGTTTTGCTCGAGTTGAACCTTCCCACAAGTCTAAGATCGTCGAGTTCCTCCAGTCCTTTGATGAGATCACAGCTATGGTAGGTTCTAGACACAAGCAGTGGTTCACCTGGCACAGACAGCAGATCGGTCCAGTCATGGTGGTGTGTGCCTCTAATCCTGGCACTTCAGAAGATGAAGCAACCCTAGCTACTTAGTGAGACCCTGTCTCTAAAAACAAAAGTGGGGTGGTTTTAGGGGTTTTTTTTTTTTCTGTTTTTAATCTATAAATAATAGTTAGTATTTGAATATGTGTCTGAAGTGTGTAAATGACTTTAAATTACGTGCCCGGCCACACCACAACTGGCTCTGGGGTTTGGAGGGTTGGTTCTGCGTCTCTGATTAGCTTCCTGGATAGTGTTTGGACACCAGCTACTGCTTGGTCTCATTTCCTTGTGCTGTCAGTCCGCCAAGGCCCAGAGGTGTGCCACGTGGTGACGTCTGAATCAGCTGTGGCTTCCCCTTTCAGACTGGTGATGGTGTGAATGACGCCCCTGCTCTGAAGAAATCTGAGATTGGCATCGCCATGGGTTCAGGTACTGCAGTGGCCAAGACCGCCTCGGAGATGGTCCTGGCAGATGACAACTTCTCGACCATCGTGGCTGCTGTGGAGGAGGGTCGAGCCATCTACAACAACATGAAGCAGTTCATCCGATACCTCATCTCGTCCAATGTGGGGGAAGTGGTCTGGTGGGTGCCCAACTGGGACTGGACTGGCTTTCGGGGCTGGGGTGCTGGGCTGTCTCAGTTTGCTGCTTCTGTTGTGGCGACATGGTTGTTGGCCTGAGTGGAGAAAAAGGTCTCATGGGGCTTGTCTGCAGCTGCCTGGGGTGCAGAGAATATTCCTTAACTCAGGCATTAAGCTGGGCACGGTGGCACACGCCTTAATCCCAGCACTCTGGAGGCAGAGACAGGATCAGAGTTCGAAGCCAGCGTGGTCTGCACAGAGAAACCTTATCTCGAGGAAAAACACACACAGGAATTAGTTTGTCTCAATAGTTTAAAACCACAGAGGGCGAAGACCGCTTTAGTTTCCTATGAACGTTGATGGAGTGACTGTTGTTTGATGCTTGTGGCTTGGAGAGGGAGAGGCTTCCGTAGTCCCCAAGTCACTGAGTTCCTTCTCTTCTTCCCTTGGATGGAAACAGTATTTTCCTGACGGCGGCCCTTGGGTTTCCTGAGGCTTTGATTCCTGTCCAGCTCCTCTGGGTCAATCTGGTGACAGATGGTCTGCCTGCCACTGCGTTGGGGTTCAACCCTCCAGACCTGGACATCATGAACAAACCGCCCCGGAACCCAAAAGAACCCTTGATCAGCGGGTGGCTCTTTTTCCGTTACCTGGCTATTGGCTGTGAGTACACTTGTTTGTTGTTGCTCTTGGGAGGATGCCCTCTGGCAGTGCGGGTTACCTCAAAGTCTCCTCCAAGTCCTTGTTGAGCATCCAGACAGGCCAGGGCCCTTCCCTCCTCCGAGCTCCAGGCTGAGATGAATGGGTACTCACCACCCAGGGAACAAGTGGAGTCCTGCTAGCAGAGGCTACTTCTGTATTCCCTGTCACAGGGAAGTGATGCCGATTTTCCTGGGACCCCCTAGGAAGGCATTCTGTTTGCATAATGCACCCAGTGCTTTCAGTTCAAAGAGCACACAGTGGTCCAGAGCCGCCTGGCACTCAAGCATCCCAGCCCTCTGGCTTGGCCTCCTGAACCAGGTGCCCTTTGGAAATGAAAGAGAGTTTGGCCTTTGCAGAGACCTCCCCCTGTTCCTGTCTGTTGTATTTTAACTAGTGCCCTGAGCACCGTTGTGATTTCCAGGGTTAGCCATTGTGGGCTCTGCAGTGGGTGACTGTGACCACAGGGGGTGGACACACACCTTTGTAATAGACTTGCTGAACTCTAGTTGATGAGGAAGGGTCTCTGCCTTTTGGACCCGGCAGTTCCCTTGAAGGGTTCTGCTAGGCCATGAGTGTATCCAAAAAGGCCACATCACTTACCTACAAAGAGTGTGTGACTCGGTCCCTTCACACTGTGTCCTCCCTGATGGGGAGTACCTGTACACCTGTGGTCTCGAAGCAGCTCTGCTTGCTCTTCAGCTCTGGCACACTGTGCGGAGTCTGGTTGGATTCAGCGGGAACTTTTCCTCACTAGCTCCAGAGATTGTCTGGTCAGCTGCTCACGCCTGTGGTGTGCGCTTGTGGTGTGCAGTGCCATCCACAGCGCCAAGTGTGTAAACAACGTCATGTTTGTCTCCAGGTTACGTTGGCGCCGCCACCGTGGGTGCTGCCGCGTGGTGGTTCATCGCTGCAGATGGGGGTCCGCGAGTGTCCTTCTACCAGCTGGTACTTAGCCCTTTTCCTCGTCCCTCTCCCCTGTGTAGTAGATGCAAGCCCCTGGTCTTGCTGTAGTGTGGGTCATCTTAGAGCTCAGGCAGGTAAACAGTTGCCTCGGGCGGCTCTGAGACCCGGGTGAGCTGTACGCATGTGGGTGCGGGTTAGGGAAGTAGCCTGGCTGATGGAATGTGTGTGGTTTTTGTTACAGAGTCATTTCCTGCAGTGTAAAGAGGACAACCCAGACTTCGATGGAGTGGATTGTGCAATCTTTGAGTCCCCATACCCAATGACAATGGCACTTTCTGTTCTAGTGACCATAGAGATGTGCAATGCCCTCAACAGGTTAGTGGGTCTTGTATGTAGGCTGAGGGTTGATGGGAGTCCTGGCTGCTTGAGCTCTGCTCTCCCAGAAAGGGCAGTTTGAAGCTGTTGCCTCAGGAAGCAGTAGGTAGGGCTCTCACCACCGTGAGCTCCTGCTGCTTGAGGCTGAAGTCCCTGCCGCTGTGCCGCCACCCCTGCAGCACCAGGGCTTCCAGCCACCCGAGCCACTGACAAAAGGTTCGAAATGGCCATCTTTGGCCATGCCAGCAGCTTTGAGCCTGCCCAACTGAAGCCTCCAGTTCACCCCACTGTGGGAAATCCAGACCTTAGAGTTAGGTCAGCCCGAGTTGCCAAAGCTACCTTCTAACTAGCCCCCCTCTGTGTACTGACATGAGTCTTTGCACCCGTGAACTCACCTCTCTCTCCCCTGTAGTTTGTCGGAGAACCAGTCCTTGCTGAGGATGCCCCCCTGGGAGAACATCTGGCTCGTGGGCTCCATCTGTCTGTCCATGTCACTTCACTTCCTGATCCTCTACGTGGAACCTTTGCCAGTGAGTCACTGTGGACCCCAGGCTGGGTCTGGGGTGCTCCCTCTCTGGCGTGTCCAGAAGGTTGACGAGGCCTTCTTTGTCTCAGCTCATCTTCCAGATCACACCCTTGAATCTGACCCAGTGGCTGATGGTGCTGAAAATCTCCTTGCCTGTGATCCTCATGGACGAGACGCTCAAGTTTGTGGCCCGAAACTACCTGGAACAACCCGGTAAAGAGTGTGTGCAGCCTGCCACCAAATCCTCCTGCTCGCTGTCGGCATGCACCGATGGCATTTCCTGGCCGTTTGTGCTGCTCATTATGCCCCTGGTGGTCTGGGTCTACAGCACAGACACTAACTTTAGTGACATGTTCTGGTCTTGACTGACAGCGCCACATACAGAAGATGTTTAACTTAATCAATTAATTTTTTATTGTTTAAAGCAACTGTCTATTTCTGCTGAATTTTCACATGAACATATTGGCTGGTGAAGGAGGTTTCATATTCTAGATTTCGTTTTGCTTTTTTCTGACTCCAGTGGGACAAGATTTTCCTTTTTTTTATACACATAATTAAAGTGTCCATTGACATGTACAGAGAACTAACACTATTTTATGCAGATATTTTTTTGTAGATGAAAAAGCATGTACAGTGTTCTGTTTAATACTCATACTTGTACAAAGATAGTTGAGCCAGCAGACATTGTCAGCAAAGTAATTGGCAGCAGACTGTAGGAAATGAATGTGTGTGGTTTTTAAAAGGAAAAAAAAAAACTAAATAGCATGTATTGTGTCTTTTGCATGATTCTCTGGATTTAATTTGATATCACAGTCTAATTTTTATTCATAAGCCAATTTTTCTGCACTGAGCAGAGTCCTGCTACCTCAGTCAGTATTTTTGGTTTGCCACTTCCTGCACCCTCAGCCTCTGTCACCCCCCAGCCCACCCCGGCCCGCTCGGCTTCTTCTGTAGGTCTGATGGTTCTGTTTACATCCGTCTTCACGAGAGGTTTGCCTGTTCTCGCTTGTGCAGAAAACATTGCTCCCGATTCAATCGACTGGGTTTCTGTCCCTTTGCCTAGTTTTTAAGGTTATTTATTTAAATGTCTAATGTATTTTATTGTAACAGACATTGTTTTGCCAACATTGCCTATTCAGTGGCACTTCACAATCTAGTTTAAAAGAAAAATAAAACATTTTAAATGGACAGAGAAAAATAACTGTCTTGTTCTTAATGGCCTACCTTGAACTATCTATAATCAGTTCAAATTTCTCTGAGGTTCTCAGCTTAGAGCCTTAGTTTCCTGTTCTGAGGGGAAGGATCCTGTTCTGCTGCGTAGTTGGATTTTATTTATATAATGTATAGGCACGATCTGTCATGTGACATACATTTATGCAAGTTTCTGCTGGCCTGTTGTGTGTAGCCTGGTGTAAGGGCAAGTGTGTGTGTATGTGTGTATGTTTTGTAAAATCTGTAAATAGCACATGACCAAATGAACATATTGTATAGAACTATTTTTATTTGAATGTGGCACTAACCACCACCATCATGACTGATGAACGTTTGCGCATGTTCAAGGTCAGTCTTAACGGCAGTGTGAGTCATTAACAGTCCTAACTGTGGTGTTTTCCTCCAATGCCTTCCAACATCCATCAACTAACGTGAGTATCTTCCCTGTGGGATTGGGGTGCTGGAGCCTGTGGACAGGGGATGCCACTGAGCAAGATGGCTCCTGTTGCTAGTGGGCTGCATGGCTCCTGTGCCCACCAGGCAGCCACGTCCTGAGGAACTGGGAATGTCAGCTGCTCACTGCCCGGACTCCAGTGTAGACACTGCCCAGGACAGTGAGTTGTAGGGAAGAGGCTCTTGTGACCTGGCCCAGGAAGCTGTGTCACCTCTAGTGCCGAACAGACCTTACGTAAAAATGTCCCAAGGTTTGGATGGTCGCTGGCTCCAGGAAGCTAGGAAAGCTGTATACTGACCCTGTGTAGGAAATTTTTGTCACCTTTCTAGGACATGTCTTAGTGTGGGTGTCTGGGGCATGGCCATCCAAACAGCCCCCTGGTTGTATAAGGCAAAGAAAGGCCTTAGGGCTGCTAGCTCCCTTAGTTGCTGGTGGCAGACAGGCAGGCAGGAGGAAGTGCCAGGTTCTAAGGGAATGCAGCAACCGAGTTCGAGGTCGCCGGGTACTGCAGGGAGCAATGATTCTCAGGAAGCAGGCAGGTTGTGCCGTGTTTGGATGTCCTAAGTGTTAAAGTGATCAAGTGGGTCAGACAGATAGATGCGACTGAGCCCCAAAGCAGAACAGAGTGGTAGACCATGCCCCAGGACCAGTCAGCGGGTCATCAGTTCAGTGACCTCTACAAGTAAGTGGGCCACAGGAGGAGATCTTCTCATCCTTTGTGCTGTGGGGCCTTAACGTCCACAGAGACTGTCTGGGCACTAGTTCAACACCGACCGATGAACAGTCTAGATAACTGCTGCCTTGAGCCAGGAATATTTGGTCCCTTGGCCCACATAGACCAAGGCCAACAGCACAGTCCCAGCCACAGGCCTCCTTCTGCAGGTACTCAGCCTTACCCTCGCCCAGCACCCCCAAGAACGTACATGGATGGGCAGTGTTGTCTTCAACCCACTAGGGTAGTCTAGCCTGGAACTCAGCTCTGAGATTTTCCTGAGTGGCCTCTGTAGTACAGCTGTATCAAAGGTTCAGCCTTGAGCCCCCCCAGCAAAATGCAGATGATGCCTTCCCCAGCAGCTCGGGTGCTGCCAGAGCTGGGGAAGGCCTGTCACGTCACAGCAGCTGCTAACCATAGCACCCTCAAACTAGGGTCTCAGCTCAACAGTGTCAGACCTCAGCAACATCCAAGATACAGTGCCCATAAGCCAAGAGGCATGGGTGCCCTTTGCCATGAGCTCCCATTTCATCAAGACCAGCCTCTGCAGTTGAAAAGCCTTTCAAGCAGAGCTGAGCCGCAGCCCAGGACTGCTGTCACGGAGAAGAGGGAGGGAGCAGGAAGGCCTTCCCTCCCCTGGTGCCCTGCCACCTCACTCTGCGCCACCTGCCTCACCCTCTGCATGGCTACTGAGATCTCCCGCTCTCGCTGCCCTTGTACCCGACATGCCTTCTGGTTTCTGCCTCGTGGGCCTTTGTTAGGAGCTGGCGGCGATAGTCGGAGGCACAAGGGCAGTCAGTCACCAAGCCACTGCTTCTAGATGTGCCAGGGCAGCACTTCCGGACACTTAGTCAGAAATGCTGGTCCTGTATCTAGACCGAATGGCAGTGTTCTTTCCGTCTGTCCCTGTCAGTGTGTCTTGGGAAGTTGTTCTAACATTGCTCTTCTATGTTTCAAGAAGCTGATTTCCTCTCTCTTTCCTTTTCAGCAATACTGGAGTAACCGCTTCCTAAAGCATTTGCAGAAATGTAAGGGTGTTCGGGTGCGTGCATGTGCGTTGTTAGCAACACATCTACCAGCCCTCTGCATGACTGATGTGGGGAAAAGAAATAGAAACAGTTCCCAACTCACTGTGTGATGTGGAGGAAATGTGTATTACCAGTGGGCTTTTAGCTGTCCAGTCAAAATAATAACAAATGTACAATTTAGCATAAAGAATCAGAGAGCCTCTCCAGAGAAGTTTGGTTTCTTTGCTGCAAGAATGAGGTTCTGAAACCTCATCCAAGATCAGAAGCCATCAGCCAAGTCTCCACATTTCTCTACAGGATGTCATAGCCTCTATAGCTGTGTGATATTGTACTGCATGCCTTCAGTTGTAAGCAGCCAGACTGCTCTACAGTGACATTGGAACATGCTTTCTAATTGGCTCTGTACAGTTTGCTTATTTATAAATTCATTATAAACACTGCAGCTGTCGAATGGTTACAGCCTAGGCCTCTGGTCCTGACTTGAGTTGTTCTGGGTGTACAGCCAGCTGTTTGACACCGTATTAATGTAATTTATTTAATGAAGTCAGAAGCAGTGGACCTGTTGGTGCAATACAAGTATTGTGTGCATTTATTGTAATAAAGTGCTCGGCGTCAGCTCCTCACAGCTTCTCACAGCGCATGTTTGACTGTAGACTGGAAATAGAGGTCAGTTTCTCTCTGTGCTGGGAACGGGTACTGCACAGACATAATTTCGGGTAAATAAATCTATTCTACGATAAACCCTCAGCGTAGCAGTGGCTGTTTTCTAGGAGGGTGGGGTGGCCACCGAGGTCCCTCCCAGGAGACTAGTTTTGTACTCAGCCAAGAGGGAAGCAGAGTGTGTCACCAGTAGGATCAGCAGAAAACAGGCCTTGTCATTGCTGAGAAGTAGGAAGAGCAGATTCTACACGTGACCAGAGTTGCTTGACTGTCTCGGATGGGAGACAGCGACAAGTAGACCTGATGGAACCAGAATTCACCCCTTATTTCCCAGAACTGGGCTTGGAGTGAGCCCGCTCCCTAAAACAGTCTTTACTCATTCAGCTAACGGAAACCTTAAATCCTGGCAGCTCCTGAAATCCAGGAGAGAACCCCTTGACAACAGTTAACACCCAGCAAGATGGCTCAGCAGGGACAGGCCTTTGCCATAGAAGCCTGGAGTCTGATTCCTGGAACCCGTGGTAGAACTGACTCCATCACAAAATTGTCCTCTGACCTCCACACATGCCCCATTGAAACCGGAAGTATTCATGATTAACACTTCAGAATAACAAGATCACTGTCACCACCAGTTCAAATGAGACTCCAGGCAAATTTCTCAGAATGAGGGAAGACCACAGGGTCTAACTGCAGACCAAGCTGGCCTGGAGCTCCATCTGCCTCTGCCTCCGGAGTGCATCATGACTGCCTAGCACAAAGAACAGATGTGGAAGATAATGGTTTTAATCTAATAGATCGATTTTAACATGGCAGGAAGCATGCCAAGCCGCTAGTGCCCTGTCTGAGGTGGCATGTGAGTTCAGCGTGTGGTTGGCAGGAAGAAACACCCCGGTATCCTTAGACCCTATGCAGTGGAAATGGGTAGAAAGGTCTTCAAGCCCAAACTACCCTGGGAGAAAGGCGCCTCACAAAGGATGCTGGGATACGGTTCCCTGTGTCAGCTGTGTGCTTTGCTGGCCCGTGGGAAAGCAGTGCCCCTGGAGTACAACTGGGTGTCACCTTTCAGGGCCCCGCAGGTCCACTCGACCCCCAGAAAGCCTCTCAGAGCTACAGCACCGCTTGCAGGAGACGTAAAACTGCCAAGTGCAGAGTGGCAGGAAGCTTGGAGCAGACAAGTCAGATTGAGTCAGAACTCGGTCAACCCAGACGCAGCGCCCAAAGCTCTAGGACCTCAGCAGCATGCATGTTAGGCAAATTAACCACAAAGCCTCTCACCAAACACAAGGAAACTTGGCCTTTCCTGGAATGACCTGGGACCCCGGGGGAGAGACAAAATCTGTACGCTTCATTCTAGGCTAAAGGCAGGGTGATTAGAATCTACACTCCAGAGTCAAAAAACCAGGTTCCTCATACACAGAACCAGTCTCTACTGGGCAACAGGTGTGTGTGTGCCACATCTTATCTCCAAGCCCCACTGTTACTTTGTTTTTTGTTTTTCAGTCTCATACTGTGGCTCAGGTTGGCTACAGTATGAACTCTATAGTCCAGGCTGGCCCTGCCTCCCAAGTGTCAGCAGCACTGTGCCCAGCCTCTGATCTATTCTTAATTAACTATACCCTTTTGACCAGCACTTCACCTTCATGCAGTTCCCAAATACGTTCAGACGAAGAGTGAACCGCTATAGTTTTTTAGGTAGAGTCCCATAGCCCAGGCTGGCTCTGGTTCAAACTCAGTATAAATAGCTGAATCTGCCCTTGAGCTGTTCCTTCTGCCTCCCAAGCCTCCTGGCTTGCAAACACTGGAAACAATTTGACTGCCACCAATAAATTATCTAAACAGTGGTTCTCAACCTTCCTAATGCTGCGACCCTTTAATACAGCTCCTCGGGTTGTGGTGACCCCCAGCCATAAAATTACTTTTGTTGCTACTTCATAACTATAGAGGTCAATGAACTGTAATGCAGGATGGTCTTAGGTGACCCCTGTGAAAGGGTCATTGACACCCTCAAAGGGGTTGCAACTCAAAGGTAGGGAATTGCCCGTCTGGACCGTCCACGCTATGGACAAAGACAAGACCTGAGTAAGCCATCATCAAGGAGCAGGAGTGATGCACGGTCTGCCTCACGGGCTCAGCGCAGAAGGCTGAGTGCACATGCAGGAGCCAGCGTGCTGCACAAGTTCCAGGCCAGCTTGCAGTACAAAGGAGACCCTGCCTCTAAAAGCCAAACCAAAGGGAAAAGGAAAACATGGGCAGGCAAAGGGGCCCAGCTGGTGAAGGTGACTACATCCAGTTTGGCCACCAGATCCCTCGCTGTAGCAGAGAACAGACTTTCACACACGCTATGCTTGTGTGCATGCAACCACACACAGTTAAAAAAAAATAATAATAATAATTAA
>CABHPQ010151292.1:0-45000 GCA_902168405.1 Peromyscus aztecus
TGTGTGTGTGTGTGTGTGTTATGGTGACTTGTAAGTGGAAGTTTTCCTGTCCGGGCAGCTGCTTCCCAAATAACCACTCAGAGTCTTAATAACAATTGTGAATGCTTGGCCAGTAGCTCAGGCTTGTTACTAGTTAGCTCTTACATTTATATTAACCCATATTTCTTATCTACGCTCTGCCACATGGCTTGTTCCTTTTCTCAGTAAGGCATGCTCACCTTGCTTCTCCCTATGTCTGCTGGTGACTCCAGACTGCCCTTCTTCATCCCAGAATCCTCTTAGTCTGGTTTTCCCGCCTAACCTCCTCCTGCCCAACCTCCTCCTGCCCAGCTATAGGCCAGTGAGGTCTTTATTAGCCAATGAGACTAATACATATTCATAGCATACAAAAAGATTGTTCCACAGCATTTCTCCCTTTTTGTCTAATTAAACACAATTGTTATTAAGACTCTGAGTGGTTATTTGGGAAGCAGCTGCCCGGACAGGAAACTTCCACTTACAAGTCACCATAACACACACACACACACACACACAAAAAAAAAAAACAAGCCATGAATGTTACCTCATGCTGCCTTCACACACGGTACCTGGAAGCTGAGCCTGCTGGTGGCAGTATAAGGGACTACACTTTCCAGGCTCCTTTAAATAGCACCTCTTGTAGTACAGCTCAGACAGTAAGCAGTCCTGGGAAGGCTTTAACTTTAACATAATAAAACTATATACAACAAAAGGTTATCAAGTAAGAATTGCAGTTACAATTTGTATTTGGCAAAATTAGAGAAAATATTTTACTATTTATCTTTGTGAGTCTAAAGTTTTATACCTAATTTACCTTATGTTATAACTAAGGAAAACTGTAACTATGACTCTCTAGTCTTCAGTTCTGTCAGAGACCCCAGAAGGGTGAAATGTATCTAACGACAAGGACATCTGGCTGCCAGGACAGTCACTCTAGGTTCTTCTGTAACACTGGGGCATCCAACTTTGGCCTACAGACCTAGTTTATCTGACAGACGTTTTTGAGAAGCAGCGAATTTTGAAGGACTGTCCTACCTTGTCTTGGCAAAGTTTGGCAGACACTTTCTTTTGCATCTTGCTGGTCCAGTTTGGACAGTATGCTGCCAGCAATAGTTTTTTGCCCAAATGCCTAGCTTTTGCCATAAGGAAAGCAAACTCCATATGGAGTTTCTTCAATGCCCATTATCTTCCTTTGAAGTAAATTGGTGCTTCCAGGAGCAGACATGTCTCACTGTCATGGAAAGCTTTTTGTTGTTAAAACATTTTAAATGCCATATCCTGTAAGTCTTTGAAGTGTTTGAAGACCATCTATCTATCTAAATATATTGGTTTATGATCTTGAAAACATACCTAATATGGCTAATTTTGACTATTATAGATGACTGTTAATCTGTATTTCATTATATATATATATATAATGCATTTTAAATGAGCTGCATAAACATAATATCCTAAACAAGAGTAGAAAATACATATAGTATAACAAAATTGACTTTAAATTTGTATCGATATACCAAAATCCATACCAATGTAAAAGATTTTGAGATTAATAGTTGTTTTTTGGATTAAAGTAGATTTAATAATCTACCCTTTTATCCTATATCATAGGATATCATTTCTATATCATATCCCTTTTTTTTTTCTTTAGAAAGAGATCTTTGAATTTACCTCATTTGTCAGCTTTTTTTTTTTTTTTTAAAGACTATGACCAATAACAACTTGTAACCACCCCCCTTAAATGATAACAAACATCCATAACCAATATTTTGGGAATTTGGACATGGTTCTCTAGGCTACTTCCTGTTGTTTGTGGGCACTGTTATCTTTGGGGGAACCTTGAGAAAATTGGGATAATAATGAAGTTCCAGCTGGAGTAGTCTGTGAGCCTGGGCCATCTCAGCCAGTAGCCTTGAAGCTGTTTTGGATGCTGGATCACCTGTACCATTCGTTTTTATTGGTGTCTGGTCCCCTTGCTCTGGAAATACATAAACTTTTAAAGGTAACATATGTATCTGTGTTAATGCAAGTATAGACTGTGCATTGTACATAAGTCAGCCAAAGATGTTTTTTTTTTTGCTATATGTTTGAGCAGATAAAATATACACCATGTGTCTTGTAGTTTTTTTTTAGGTTTATTTCTTTATGTGTGTAGCCAGGATTTCAGGGATCTTCCTCAATCAAATTTGATCTTCTTTAACCTGGGATGAATCCCCAGCCTCTCATTTCCTGTGGAAACAAAAGCATAACCTCTTCTCCAAAGCAACATACATTTTTACTTCTTACATTTTGAAATCAAGATATTTTAAAAATATATAGGTTTGTTTAATCTAGCAGCTTTAATCCAGTGTTTCTTAGCAGCCATTGCTCCTTCCTCAGCAGTTAAAAATTTCAAAGACAACACAATAACATACAGTATCCAGACTCTATGTATTTTCCATCTTTACGTGCCTTTTTTTTTTTTTAAATATTACTTTCCTCTTGGAGGATTTATTAAGGCAACTCCATGTAGTTAAAAAGGTTTATTTTGGGGTAACTTACAGCTAGTAAAGGGATTGGTTACAGGATCTGGGAGAGATGAGGTGCAGTCCAGCTGGGTTCTCTGGAGAACTCCGCTCGGTCTACCATGTAGCGTCCAGCATCACCAAGAACCAAGAGAGCTGGCACATCCAGATCTCGGGTCTTAAGGGCTCCCATCTCGGCCCCACCTCAGGGGCAGGTCACAGGTACGTGTGACAGTTACCGGAAGCCTCACTGGGGGTAGTACTTCCAGGTCAACAAAGCATGCCTTACTGAGAAAAGGTATAAGCCATGTAGCAGAGCATAGATAAAGACCTTGCTTCTCCCTGCATCTGCTGGTGACTCCAGACTTTGCCCTTCTTCATCCAGCATCCTCTTAGCCTGGTTTTCCTGCTTAACCTCCTCCTGCCCAGCTATAGGCTAGTGAGCTCTTTATTAGTCATTGAGAGTAATACATATTCATAGTGTACAAAAAGATTGTTCCACAGCAGTGACTGGACATGCTAGTCAAAACTGCGCCTTATCTTTAGACCTTTGCTGGTTCTTGGTGTGTGCGCATGCCCCATGAATGTGTGCTTGCTTGTATGTGCATAGATCTTTATGGAGGTGCTGTTGACATACAGCAATATCATATTTTCAGTGCAGTTTGCTAGACTGACACACACATCCCTGAAGTCACCGCCAGTCAGGATAGTGAGCCTCTTATCACCTGAACACATCTGCTGTTCCCTATTCTCAAGCCTTTACATGTTTGTCAGCTTTCTGTCACATGGAGTTGGATCCTGGAACATAGAAGTATACTGTGGACCTTTTCCTGGCCACGTTGATTGAATGTGTCATTTGAGGATCACCTGTATTGTATCCATAGCTCATTTCTTTATCTCTGAATACTTTCCCATTATGTAGATATCTTAGATGTTGTCTCTCTATTGATGTGTTTTGTTGATCCCAGTTTTGGGCTGTCAGAAATAAGACTGCTTCACTTAGCTCAGGTCCAAGTGTCTCGGAGGTAGACTGGAGTAGAGGGCTGCACCCCATCATGGTGTGTCATTTCCTAAGATTGTAGCATGGCATTTAGGGGGTCCACCTCATGCTGCTGGAGTTCTCTGCGCACATCACTAGTTACGTTTGGTTTCACTTCAGCTGTAGTAGTGGGTGTGGACAGCTCCACATTGTGGGTTTAATTTGCACTTCCCATGTTGGCCTGTGACACTGAGCTAATTTATTGCTGTGGGTTATGTCTTTCATCTCTGGGAATTGTCTGCTCGGATCTGTTGCCTACTTGTAATTTTCTTGCTGAGATGTGGCAGTAAGTCTGTGTGTGTGTTTTGTACTCCAGCCCTCTATCTGTGTTCCCTGGGTTGGTGACCAGCATTTCCTCTAAGCTTCTGGAGAAGAGAGACACCTGGAAGTTCGGGTTTTTGAGTTGCCCATGTGTTCCTTTATGGACCATGCTTCTGGAATGATTTCTAGAATAGTGGTGTTGTCCTTTTCTCTCCTGGAGTGCTGGTCTTGTGTGTAGATGGTAGATCCAAGTTTTTTGCCTGTACCTGTCCCATTGTCCTTGCTCATTCAGGTTTCTGTCCATCTGTATGGGCTTGTCTCTGCACTCTGGGCTGTTGTGTTGATGCACTGATGAAGTGCTGTGTGGTCTCTGGAGATTTCTGAGACATTTTGTAGATCTCCCTGTACAAACCCATGTTCATGTCCTGGTGTCATTGCATTTCCTGAGAGCATACATGTTTGAGACAGAGCATCTGAAATGCTTTCCTTCTTGTTGCAATGATGTGGCTGGGTATTGCCTTCCAGTTGGCAGGTGGCAGGTGGCAGGCTCATTGGGTCTGTTTGCTGTAGCGCCCCTAGTTGTGCCAGCTTAATGTGAGTTCTGGGCTTCCTTCCCTGAAGTGATCAGTGGTGTTGGAGTCCTGTGTAGTCTGGAGGACACCATCTCACTTCCTTATTGACATGGCAGAGATCTGCTGCCAGTAACAGGGGACCCCATCCATGACATGCTATCTTAAGTGGTTGCTTTCCTTTTCTTTCAACACTTGGAGCTTCTGAAATGACCCCCTCAATTTTATCACACCCTTTCTACCAAGTCTCTACTTTTCCTTTCTGCAGTGTCTTCTGGCCATCCGGTGGGTATTGGATGTTCCGGTAACATTGAAGGGCATTCTGATGAATTCTTACTACTGTTAAGCAGATGTTTTCTAAAGAGAGGTGGGACTTCTACATTTGTCTGTTTAGGTCTGTCCCAGGTGTCCAGGATCCTTGACTGTCACCTGTTATTTGCATGGTGACACTGAAAACCTCCTTACTCAGAAGAGCTGGAGGAACTGGGTAATGTTAGCTTTAATGAAGAGTTTAGTCAGAGGTCAGGGATGGAGCCGAGGCAGGGCCTGTGACCACCGTGGGCTGACTGGGGCCTTGCCTACTTGGCTCCACAGTGTCTATATTGGATCTTCACACCCGGCAGTCAAAGGAGCTTCAAAGCATGAGGATAGGCTGGCATTGAGATCCTCTCTACCGGAAGATCCCCTGTCAGCCAAGGGAACAGAGTTCCTTCAGTCTGTTCTGCATCAGTAGGGAAGAAGTGCCTCTTGAGGAATCGTGCAAGGGGCCTGTGCTCCAGCAGCTGGGCTGGACCATACTCTGCAGTGACTGGGTGTGTGTGACAGTGGCCACAAGGGTAGTCAGATAGAACCTCCAAGACATGTGGCTTGTACCTTGTTAGGTCCACAGAGAAACACTGGCCACCAGTGTGCTGATGTGGTTGTGTGAGGTAGTTCTGGAGGGACATCCATTTCTTTAACCAACAACAGGGCTTTCTGGATTAAGAATTTACTGAGTTCGCCAGGTGGTGGTGGAGCACGCCTTTAATCCCAGCACTCGGGAGGCAGAGACAGGCAGATCTCTCTGAGTTTGAGGCTAGCCTGGTCTATAAAGCAAGTTCCAGAACAGCCAGAGCTACACAGAGAAACCCTATCTCAAACAACAACAAACAAACAATTTTTACTGAGTTCAAAGAGACCTTGCTGCTGTTTCTGATATACTCAGAGTTTGACAGCATCAAAGACTCTTCCTGTGTGATTGCTCTGACAGAGGGAAAGCCCAGGGTTTGCTGGGTGTATAGCTTATAGGAGGTTTTAGTCTCAGTACCCCCCTCCCCTTTATCCCTTTCCTCAGTGGTGTGTTACTTTGGAACTGTGTCCTGTTGTGTTGGGCTGAGGGTGGCTGTAACTCCATTGTGGGCATTAAATTTAAGGCAAGAGTGCTACTGTTGCTTCTAGAACTTAGGATACAATTGGTTGCTGGTTTGAAGCCAAAATTAGTCAAACTTGACTGGTAGAATTTGCTTTCCCAGAATTTCAAGAATTTGGATGGATGAGAGACTGTTCTGTACCTGTTGCTGTGGACAGTGCCTCTGTGCATCCTGGGGGATGCACCTGGGGGAAAGCACAGCTCCTATGTCTGATCACAGTAGTATTCCTATGAAGAATAGAGGACTACACATTTTGTTTTGGTTTGGACATTTTGAGGCATCAGGCTGGAGAGACTTGGCCTATGGACGGTAGAGGTGATGGTGTCCTGCACTCAGAGGCAGGACCCCAGCATTGTAAGCACACTTTAGTGTGTTGGACAGAGAAATGTGGAGAAGGTGCAGAGTAGTTGCCCAGGACATGGGCTCATGGGTGTTGGAAGCCTGCACTGAGGGGTACTGTGAGTGTAGACAAGGCAGAAGCAGTGGCAAGGCATTGTACTTAGGTACCTACATCTGAAGAGGCTGCAGGGCACACATCTGGACTGAAGCTGTGGCTACTGAGCTTGGCTTTACCACTTAGGTTCCTTGTGAAAGGAGATGTACTGTGGTCTTTGTGTGTTTGGACAGTCCTCCACCATCCTGTGTTCTGTCTCCCCTGAGGAGCCAGCTGCTTAGCAGCTGCTCATATATTCCTCCAGTAGTAACTAGTCCCCTGGCCAGTGTCTTTCTTGTGCTGGAGTAGGGAGTGCTTCCTGATGCCAAGTATCATTTGTCCCCCAGGAATGGTCCTCGTGCGGAGTGAGAATGGGCAGTTGTTAATGATCCCTCAGCAAGCCCTGGCCCAGATGCAGGCCCATGCCCAGGCCCAGCCTCAGAGCACCATGGCACCCCGTCCTGCAACCCCCACAGGTGCTCCACCTGTCCAGATCTCCACCGTGCAGGTGAGTGCACGCATGGTGAGTAGGTTAGTGTGAGGTGGCCCCAGCTCAGCCTGGCTCTCACCCATTCCCCACCCTGCACACTGGGGATGTTGCAAGAGTGAAGGTGTGTCCTGTGTGAGTGGACACTGAGGCATGCAAGTGTTTTCAAACCCAACCATCAGGCAGGGTATAGGACGGCTCTGGTCTCCCATTCTCCTAGCTGAGACCATTTGCTCTTGGATGAGACAGCTCTTGTGGCCAGTGCTCAGCTTGCTGACTGAGTTGGGTTACAGTAGACACTCGGGGTTAGCTCCCTTGTCTGAGCCCTGGCCTTTCTCTTGTCTCCAGTGGGTTCACCTGTCTGTGTGTCCCAGTGTCTTTTCTGTAAGGTGTAGATGTAGTCGTGTACAGGTCCTGGGACTGTCTTGAAGACAGGATGCTTGAAGTACCAAGAGTGTGTAGTGGAGCAGAGTGAAGACCTCCCAAGCCTTGAAGTCACAGAGCTTGATGCCAAGCTGTGTTGTCCCAGTGTGCAGTGCCCCCACTTCCCCAGCACAACAACCCCCGTTGTATGCTTTGTGTGGCCTTGCTGTTTTCCGGTGCCTTCCCTAGATACCTGGCAGCTAAAGAGATGATGGGAGCAATCCTGATAACTCTGAACTCCCTCTGGAGTTGTGCCCTGTCCTGTGGATGGGGGGTATGTGCTGGAGCTAGGCAGAGGGTCCCCATAGGAGTAACATAGAGCACCTCTTTTGAGGCCTGCAGAGTGGGAAGCATGTGGACTGTGTTGAAGGTTCTTTCTCTGTGGTGGTACGCTGCACTTCTCCATCAGACCTTTGCATCTCCTCTCACACAACTTCTCTGTAGCCACCTCAGGACTTGACACCTGCCTTCCCCTTTTCCAGCCTGTGGCTTGGGGACTCGGTGTGTCCTCACTTTCTGCGCAGGCCAGTGTTATTCTAAGAGCAGTGCTACCCCTGGGTCCCAGGGGTCGGCTTTAGAAGAGGGCGTCTTGTAGACTTCACTAATAGAGTCTGCTTTTAGGATTTTCTGTGAAGTTTCTGGTCATACATTTTTTTCTTTGGCTAGAAAGTTTTGGGCTTAGGATGACTTCCTTATAGGTAAGTAGTGAGCTGTGGGTTCCTTGAGTACACTAGTGTGTCTTCAGGAGTGTGTGTGTGTTACCTACTGTAGCTCATTTTAGATGACTCCTAACTTATTTTTCAGGCTCCAGGAACACCTATTATTGCACGGCAGGTGACCCCAACTACCATAATTAAGCAGGTGTCTCAGGCCCAGACGACGGTACAGCCCACTACAACCCTTCAGCGGTCTCCTGGGGTACAGGTAAGAGGATGCAGCTTGGTGCATCAATAGGGGCTACCCGCTGGCAAAGCATGCTTTTGCTTTCATGCAAAGATTGGGCGTTAGGACTTTTTATATTGGGTACCAAGTTGAATTTGAGGATGTAGGTGCTCAATGAAGAAAATGATTTTTCTGTATCCGAATGCACCTTACATCCTTTTCCTTAAAGAAAAAAAAATTAGCATTATCAGCATTCAAAAAGCTCGTTATAAAGTGTAATTAGGAGTGTCACCTCATTAATACTTGACTCAGGGCATCTTTGAGGAAGTAAAGTCTGTGGTGAGGAGAGTTTGTGTCTGTGCTGTGTGGCCCCATTCCATGCTCATGGACAGTGCTGGTGCTGTGTGCAGGGTGTCCTCTCACCTTCCTGGGGCATATTTGTAGGTGAGCTGGGGAGGTGGGGTGTTCTCCCCGTGTTGATTTCCTAGCAGGGGACAGACCATGCCAGCTTCACATGACTTCCAGACCACACTGCCCCCCTGTGGCCCTTGCTGTGATGACAGCACAGCCCTAGAAATGATCATCTTTTTCTTCATCTTCTTTCTCTCCATCTCTCCCTTCTTCTTCTATCTCCTCCTCTTCCTTCTTGTCTTTTGAGCTAAGGTCTCAGGAGGTAACCCTATTTGGTTTGGGACTTGCTGTGTGGACCGCACTGGCACACTTGGAATGCTCTTCCTTCCTCTGCCTCCCGAGTGCTAGGAGTTGTTTGTAAAATAGTGTCCTAGGTAGTGGTAGGGAGAGTGTCCTGCAGATACTGGTTGTACCGATACAGGGTGATGCTCCTGAGGTGCAGCTTCCAGCATATGAAGCCAAGGGGAGGAGCTTACATTCCAGGGACTCCTCTGTTGCATAGGGCAAAGCAGATGGTAAGAGTTAAGGAAGGGGCTGGTCAGGGAGGTCACACCTGATCAGAGAAGACATAACATGGTTGGAGAGATGGACCCGGCTATGGGAGACATTCCTAGTCAGAAGACACATCTGGTCAGGGAGACACTTGGCCTTGGAAGATGTCCTTGACTGGGGAGGCCAACTAGATGAGGGAAACCCTCTCTTTGGGCAAAGTGCCTCAAGGGCTCCTGATGTTGAGTTTGTGAGCAGTCATACTGTGTAGGGTTCTGGGCTTTTCTATCAAGTGCTTGCCACCCTGTGCCTAGGTGATGTGCCCATTTATGTGATTTAAACTGCTGTGTTCCTGCGTAAGCTGCACTTCCATAGCAGTGGGAGTCTGAGCTGGGTGATGGACTGCAGGGCATCCCCACACATGGGCCTTTCTAAATTATTTTCTCTTGGAGCTCAGCTCCATTTTCTTTGGTGGCTGTGGCGAGTAAGAACAGCTTGGAGAGTAGTTCTGTCCCAGGTTGTGGTAAGCCAGCAGAGACGTCTGTGTGTTTCAGGAGCTGGAGTCTAGGAGACCTGGGGTTTCCTGAGAGGAACTCCTGGTGCTGTCCGCATCTGATTAAAGTATTCGCTTTTCTGATGAGGAGGGGGCTCTAGAAGGTAGTGAAGCTCATGCATGGTAAGCTGTGTGTCATGTTTAGTGAGAACAAATGCATTGAAGTAGGTAGATAGGGTCTCTAGTCAGGGTGAGGTCTGTATCCCTAGGTCCATAGCAGTCAGGTGGGAAATAAATCTTAAAGTAAAAGAAAGTTGGTGAGAAGGGTCCCTGTGTTCTGGCTGCCCCTGGCTTGTTGAGTCAGCCTCTGGGTTTGTTCCAGCACATTATCTTCACATGATGTTTTATTGGTGGTTTCCAGTCACAAGGACAATGCATGCGTATGACATGGAGACACTTATCACCCCTGAATCCATCTCCAGCTATAGGGTGACTTGGGGGCCAGGGAAGAGACCTGGAGGCGAGTCAGTGCTGGTGCACCATCCTCATAAGCACCTATGGCTGGAGTACTCCAAGGGCTTTGCTCTAAGGGAGCTGAAGACTTGCCTCATGCTGTTCCAGAGCTATCCTGGGGGGGGGGGGTGTGTGTGGGATGTCACACTGTTCTCTGCTTTCAGATGGGGTGGGGTGGGGCAGTGTTTAAAAACCTAGAGTGAGAAAATGTAGGCAGCTAGATTTATAAATTGGAGAGGCACTAATTTAAAAACCAGTAAATATTTCATCATGATTATTCAAGAAAAGCAGAAATCTTAGGAGTGGGGTGGGACTGAGGGCCAGTGGTTTGGAGTGTCTCAGTCATTTGAAGTCTAGGTGCCCATTTGCTTTGCAAATGTTCTTATGTTTTGCCAAGTAGCACCTTTCCACACTCGATGTGGCATTGCTAGCAACCCAGCTCTGTACTTCAGCTTGCTGTGGCTTCTTGACAAGGCTCAAATTTGGAAAGCAGAGGACATTAGTGCATGGAGTTGTGGACCCTGTAGGGGGTGCTGTATGCTTGGTCACAGCTGCCTTTTAGCCAGTGCTATCAGGAGTAGCTTCTGAGATCGCAGGTCATCGGGTTGTCCGATCTTCTGTGCTTGTCTCTGCAACAGCTGTCAGGCTCTGACACAGATTCTCAGTGAAATGATGGGTTCAAGTTCGTAAGGTTTTATTAGAGATGCAAAGACATCTCCTGTCATTATCACTCTAGTTCTCTGTGTGGGTCTGCCATGGGTGCCCTTGGCCACCTCAGGTGGCTGCAGGAAGTGTGGCCACTCGGCCATTTGGGCCCTATTTCCCCAGTTTTACTTTGCTGGCTTCTGCTGCTGTTGAGAGATGCATTTACCTTGTGTTTTGAACTCTTCTAGCCTCAGCTGGTTCTGGGTGGTTCTGCACAGACAGCCTCACTCGGAACTGCCACAGCTGTTCAGACAGGGACACCTCAACGAACAGTCCCCGGGGCCAGCACCACCTCCACAGCTGCCACGGTAAGAACTCCCTTCAGGACCCTTAGGGACAAAACCAGCCCATTGGTACTAGTGGGGAAATGGAGCTGCTGTACAAAGGGGCTTGAGAATGTCTCAGCGCCCACAAGCCAACCAGGACCACTGGCGGCATAGAGGGGACCCATGCAAGTCCCTTTATGGGGTGACCTGAGGGGCCCTGAGTATCCTGCTTGGGATCTGGAACCCTGTGGATACCTGTGGAAGCCACGCACATGTAACTGCTGAGCACCTGTGGTCTGGGCATCAGTGTGTCTGTCTGCTTTCACTTTCATGCTACTGCCTTTCCTTTATGAACTTGGAGCTTTGGACAAGCCGGGGCCATATTTTGCAACTTCTTTTTTTTTGTGTGTGTGTTCTTTGACAAATACTTTTAACCATTTTCAGGAGCTGCTTGGTACTTAGTCTGTTGTGTACATTTTGGCAGCAGCCTCTGCTCCTGAAATAAGGGCTTTGTCTTGGTAGATGCATCCTTCCCTAGAAGGAGGTTGCTAGGTTGAGAGATGCAGGCTTGGTGGCCTTCAGCGTGGCTGATTGCCCTTCTGAGAAGCTTCTGGCTTGTGCAAGAAACATGTTTCTTGGAAGAAGTTTAAACGCTATGTTTACGTGTTTTTCAGACCTCTACACATTTCACTGCAGTGAGATGCTGTGATGAAATCTCCTATAACTTATACCTTTTTATTTTAATACAGGAAACTATGGAAAATGTGAAGAAATGTAAAAGTTTTCTATCTACATTAATAAAACTGGCTTCCTCTGGTAAACAGTCTACAGAGACAGCGGCTAATGTGAAAGAATTAGTACAAAACTTGCTGGTAAGAAGCTCAGTTGAAACTCTCTGCCTCAGAGCATGGTGTATGACCTGCAGCCCATGCTGAGGTTGCCAGGGTGACCTGGGTGGGCAGATGAGAGCTTGTGGAAGGTCCTGGAGAACAGAGGTGTGAGCACTGTCAGGGCAGGTGGTTTGCTTGCTTGAGTGTTCTGGGGACTGGGCTGGTACCCCAACCTTCCTACTATAATTAGATGAGTCACCTGATCTGCCAGCACTGAGAAAGAATGGCTTCCAGGACCCTCTTAGCAGCAGTTGCCTTGCTTAAGAGTCACAGAACATACACCTGATGGCCAGCGATGGCCAGTGACAGCCCGTGCTGCTTAAGGTGGCACCCCGCTTTCTCCTCTCCTTCCTCTTGTAAAACTAAAGGAAACAGGGAGGGTCCTTAACTCCAGTTTGTGGGCAGGTGGTCTCTGGTGCACCTGCCCTAGCTACACCTCGAGCATTGGTGCTGGTCTGTAAAAGGGGCCTGTGCTGCTGATGTGCAGGACTAGACTCTGCCGCTGGCTGGTGCTCCTGTCTCCCTGTCCCATGGATATTTTATTTTAGCAACTTGCTGGTGTTAGGGTTTGAACTGGGTTCCTTGTCTTGCACTGCAGTGAACTTTGTCCCTCCTAACCTAAAGCACCTATGTCCTTGCTCTGTTTTCTTTCTTTTCAGTTTCTTTGATTAGGGAACAGGCATCTTTGAGAGTGTTGTGCTTTCTGCTGCTGGCGTTCGTTGGTTGAGCCCTGCACTCCTAATCCTTTCCCTCTCCCAGGCGTTTGCAGGCCAGGCAGGGTGACCCCATCCTTGTCCAGTGCTGCTTTCCCCACCTGCTGGTCCTATTTACTCCTTAACTGTGTCCAGCTGTCCACAAGGTGCTACACTTTCACCAGGGCCCTGGGGCCTCCTAGCTTATTCTTACATGACCTCTTTGTGGCCTTGGGTTTCATAGGCTGCCCCTTCTGGCCTTTGCATCAGTCAAACTGGGGCTCATCTGCCTGTAGTGTGTGCCATTCCCAGGATCAGAAATGTTGCTAGCCTTGGTATTTTACCTTGGCCACTTCTGCCCTCCTCAGAGCCTGGTGAGGGTGGCTGCTCCTCACGGCATAGGCCAGCTGCTGATGCTCTGTGCTCCGGCGGCACTGATGGCATCCCTCCTCCCCTGCCAGCTAAAAGTCCAGCTTTGTGTTACTCACATGCCTCTGTTACTCTCAGGACACAGATTGCTGCCATAACCCTGTTCTCAACAGTCTACCATTGCTCTGCCTGCTGCTGCCTTCCCCAGGTTTTGTAAGCCCTGGACGGATGTTACAGTAGTCTGTGGTGCCCCTCTTCATGACAGCATGGCTAGTTCTCTGTTCCATGCAGAAAACTATTCTAGTTCTCATCCATCTTACAGGGTTTTCCAGACTTCATATCAAGTCCTCAAATGTCTAACACAAACATGTATGCCTTGCTTGTGGACTCTAAGGTTTCACCTTTGGTACTATATAGGCCCAAGTATGGGTGCTAGTCTCTCCTGACAGGTGCCCTACTCCTTGACTGGGCTGGGCCAAAGTGTTGCCCTTGGCACTCTGTACCACAGCTTGTTTGTTTCCTAGCAAAATGCCTGGCACTGGGTAGGTGCCTGGTGGGTCCCGAGTGAAAACACGTTGAGCGAGAAACCTGTGGGAGGGTGGAAATGTGGGCCAGTAACTGGTCAGCTAGAGACCTGTTCACCAGCTGATGCTCAGAGTCCATGGGGACGCCAGACAGACGTGCTCCTGGGGATCTACATCTGTTACATTGAGCATCGTGTACAGGCACAGTCTGCGGTCATAGGGGCCAGTCCAGTGTGATGCTGTGGTTGAGCGTGTGCCATGAAGTTGTGTGAAGATGTGTCACAGCAGTGCCAATGTGGTTTATTTTTCAGGATGGGAAAATTGAAGCAGAAGATTTCACTAGCAGGTTATATCGAGAACTGAACTCTTCACCTCAACCTTACCTTGTGCCTTTCCTGAAGGTAATTGACAGGTTGTGCTGCAGCAGTGTGGTCCAGTCAGGTGGGATGTCACAGTCACCTGAGTCGGTAGGGACAGCGTGCCAGGTTTTCTGTTCAGAACAGGCTTTCTTATAGCTGAGCCCCCAGTTGCAGCTCTGGCATACTCACATGTAGGACCAGTGCTCCCTGTGGGGAAGGGTTTGCTTACAGAATAAGCTTGGGGACCCTGACAGTATTGGCACCTCTTAGAGATGCATTTTGTTTCTGAAATGCATTTTAGCCAGTTTTTGCTAAGAAAGTCCTGTTTAGTGAGTGTGGTTGGAGTTGGGTGACATTAGTACTTGACGCTGTAGATGCTTATAGAAGTATTAGTGTAAGACTTATTTGAAGGTTTATGCTTCTGAACTTTTAGGACAGTAAAGCACTTGTGCCCCAGCTGTGCCTAATCCCACATGTCTGTCTGTCCCCAGAGGAGCTTACCTGCCTTGAGACAGCTGACCCCAGACTCCGCGGCCTTTATCCAGCAGAGCCAGCAGCAACAGCCACCTGCCTCGCAGGCCACCACTGCACTCACGGCTGTGGTGCTGAGCAGCTCGGTGCAGCGCACAGCTGGGAAAACAGCTGCCTCGGTGACCAGCGCCCTCCAGCCCCCGGTCATCAGCCTCACGCAGCCCACACAGGTTGGCGTTGGCAAGCAGGCACCGCCCACACCACTGGTATGAAGGCGCGAGCCTGGCATGGTGCTCTTGCCAGCCACCATGCCACTTAACTCACCAGCCTGGCTCGGAGCCTCTTTCTGGAAAGAGCAGGCAAGAAAGCTCCTGCTGGAAAGGCGTGTGGTTGTTCTCTTAAGTAATTAAAGTGTGAGCTGCAGGTTGAGGCCCACGACTTTGTGTTATATTTTTCAGAGAATGAAGTGAACTTGGTGGCTTACTTACTAGCAGACCCCTCACCTTGTTGGGGTTTCCTGTAGGGAGCACATTGTGTTTAGTGAACCTCTTAGGAGGATGGTCTCTGGACTTTGAATGGTGCCTGAATGTTCAAACCATTGGGATTGGGGTAGGAGGTCTGTCAGGCTTTTGCATTTGGGGTAGAGCCGGCTGGTAGGAGTAGTGCAGTCTGGCTAATGCTCAGGGAACTGAAGGCTGTTGGCAGGTGGGTCTGGCTTTGTCTGGTTTGGATTCTTTGATGGGGGCAGGATGGCTCTTTGCTGTGATTGCATTCAGAGTGTATACCTGCCACGAACATCATAGGCTCTCCACACCTAGAGAGGCGAACTTCAAAAGGGGCTGGCTGTATAGTACAGTGCTGTAGGGCATTTATTTATGAGGTCTTAGGTTTAATAATTCCCAGCTCTGGGTGGTAGTGGAAGACAGGGGGATTAGAATTGTTCTAAATGAAGCTTAAAAATGAGCAAGGGATTGAGGTTGAGGCCTGCACCAGAGCTGTTTCTGCAGCAAAACATGGTGCTCACACCACGGGATGAGCATCTCAGGCTGGACTTTCCACTGAGAAACCACTAAATGCAAACACACGAAAAGTCACCTTCTTCAGTGGGTTCTGAGATCCTCTGGCATCAGGCCCAGGTTTACACAAAGCTGACCTATCTGCCTCAGCTACACACACAGGCATAAATAGAGTTTGGGGTGGAGGTGGGGGATCAAGGCCTGTGACATGTGGTACCCACTGAAAGCACACATCCCCACCACCCCCACTTTTTTTTATAAGCAGAGTTGGGGTTCAAATCCTAGAAGGACTTCAGAATCCTGTGCAGACACTGTGCTACCGTGTTACGCCACTAGCCACACAAAAAGTCTCCTTTGGAAACACTAGAATTCTTACTAGAAAACTCTCAGCCCAGGAATTTATGGTCAGGCCATCAGGGGCTTCCTGTAGGCCAGACCCAGAGCACAACCAGTGCCATGTGGGCTCTTGGAGCCTGTTGCAAGCCTTGGGCAATAGGCCGGACAGCAGAGCTGAGCAGGCTCTGAAGTATGGGGGCTTGGCCCAAGGGTGCTTTATCTAAGCATGGTTCAGGGAGTGATGGAAGGGACAGTCTGTGTTGGACAGAGAACCAAGTTTAGGGCAGGACTTGGAGATCTACCTTCAGTCCAATAGAAAAATCACCTGATCCTATAGAAAATTTAAAATGGAAATAAATCATTTGAGTGTGACCACAGTGTTACTCTGCTGGCAGGTTGTGAGAGGCCCATGCTCCTTGTGGGGTCTGAGCTCAGCAATTTTGCTTGGCTGAAGCCCTCCAGGATGTGCCTGGGATCCAGTGCAGGTCCTAAGTGTCAAGTGCTTCGTGTACTTGCTCTGCTGTGCTGTGGCCTGGTGTGGTACCATTGTGTCTTTGTCTCAGTCTTTTGAGGGCTGTGTGTAGGGCTCCTTGAGCCAGGCTTTTAGACCTGGGATGAGGTGAATATCCGACTTTCCTGGAGCTTCTGGCAGGGCAAGGTTGGGGTAGGGCTGATGAAGCAAGTAGCTGGCTTCATGGGTCAGTGTGGTGGCCCCTAGGGTGTGTGTGTTTGTGTGTGTGTGTGTGTGTGTGCGCGCGTGTGTGCGTGCGTGTGCGTGCGTGTGTGTGCGCTCATGCACTATGCTGGCTGTGCCCCAGGTGATCCAGCAGCCCCCGAAGCCTGGAGCCTTGATCCGGCCCCCGCAGGTGACCTTGACGCAGACACCCATGGTCGCATTGCGGCAGCCTCACAACCGGATCATGCTCACCACACCACAGCAGATCCAACTGAACCAGCTGCAGCCAGGTGAGGCCCCGGCTGCTGCCACCCAGGGCTGGCTAGTCCTAGAAATGGCCACTTGTGGGATAATACTTGATTTCATTTAATCATTGTGATAAAATTCATGTAACAGACAACTCACTATTTAAATCATTTTACTCACACCACTCAGCAACTTCATTTATGAGGTCATGCAACCATTGCCCTTGTCAACGTGGTTTTTAAATTACCTGAATTATATACAATTGCCACTGTTAGTATCTATTAGATCACAGACCTTCTAGCTGCCTTTCTCCCTTTCCTAGCAATCAGGCCATGCCTCCTGCAGCTGTCATACCCTCTCACACCTTGTGCTAGTGGTCTGCATGTTCTCACTACCCACTCTGTCTTCCCTCCCTCTCTGACCCTCACCCTCTCTTTTCCAGACTTGGCAGGAAGAATGCTGTGTAGTAGTAGACTTGCAGCGCCTCTGTCTGAAGCTGCAGGACCCCTAGTATCTATCTCCTCAAGGCACATAGGCTAGTCTAGGTTGTGTGGTATAAACGTTCCCACCCTCTAAAAACCTATAAAAACCCCAGAAACCTACTTTGTCCTTGGGGTTTGAAGGGAAGGTCTTCTTCCAGGCCCCATTTTGCTGCCTATGGTGTATTGCTCTGTCTTTTCTAAGGCCTGGCCACGGCCCCCTCCCAGTAAAGTTCATTCTGAAGTGTAATTCTGTATCAGTTCCTTTCCACCGAACTTAGGCCTTTGGATTATAACAGTGCTCCCTCCCCCTTGTTCCCAAGGTAGCCTCACTGTGTTACCCTGGCCCTAAACTCCTGGGCTCCAGTAATTTTCCTGCTTCAGTCTCTTAGCTGAAACTATAGGTACTTACCATGTATCCGCTTATTACGAGTCTCTTTGTCAGAAATCATTCTTGTGCTTAAGAGCTGAAGGAGCCTAGTGGTGATGCTATACGTCTTTAGTCTCAGCATTCAGGAGGCAGAGACAGACGGATCTCTGAGTTTGAGACCAGCCTGGTCTACAGAGTGAGTTCCAGGACAGCCAGGGCTACACAGAGAAACCCTATTTCCACCCCTCCCCCAAAAAGAGTTTGAGGAAATACAGGAGAGTAGACGCTTGAAATATGCAACTAAACCTTTTCTTTTAAACTTAGGGTTTAAATGTTATTTACATTTTAAACCTTTGTCTTTAACCTTGTTGTCAATTATATCCTTTGAGAATTTCACAGGTGCATGCTTCTCTGGAGTTAATGCTGTTGAGGAAAGGAACTGCAGATAGGGCATAGGGTGGATGGTCTACAGTGATTGGTGTTTTGGATATACTTACTTTCCCCTCATGCTTAAGCATATGTTCTTCCTTATCTTTCTAATTTGAGGTTTCACACATGTATGTAGCAAGTTTTGATAGAATCCACCTTTTTGCTCCCCCAGCTCCTCCCAGACCACCCCCCATCCCCACCTCCCCTCCCCTGCCAATCTTCCTCCCAACTTTTATGTACATTTTTTTTTTTTTTTAAACCTCTGAGTCCTATTGGTGCTGTGCATGGATATAGGACTATCCATTGGGACATGGGCGATCTACCCAGGGCCTCATCCTTGGAGAAAACTGAGCCCTCCTCCCCTGATCACCATCAGTTCCCAGTAGTCCCTCAGCTAGGAGCCCCTCCCAGTCCATGTTAGAATTAAAATAAAAAAAAAAAGCTTTATTGTTATTGTTTCGTGTGTATGGTTGTTTTGCCTTCATGTATGTTTGTGTACCATGTGCATGCCTAGTGTCCTTAAAGGCCAAAAGAGGGTGTTGGGTCCCCTGGAACTGGTGTCAGCCACTGAGTGGGTGCTAGGAATCGAACCTGGGTCCTCTGGAAGAGGAAGTGCTCTTAATCACTGAACCATCTCTCCCTCCTTCCATGCTGGAATTTTAATGGGCTTGATCTTAGCAGGTGTTGTATATGCAGCCACAGCTGCTCTGAGTTTATATGTGCACGGGGCTTGTCATGTCTAGAAAACACTTTCCCAGTAATCTTCCACAATCTCTCACTCTTGCAGTCTTTCCACCCCCTCCTTCTGGGATGATCCCTGAACCTTGAGGGGAGAGGATAGATGCTACAGTCTCTTATTCTCTGCACTTTGAACAGTTGTGACTTAAACTTTTTTTTAGATTCATTTATTTATTATGTATACAGTGTTCTGCCTGCATGTGTCCTTGCAGGCCAGAAGAGGGCATCAGATCTCATTATAGGTGGTTGTGAGCCACCATGTGGTTGCTGGGAATTGAACTCAGGACTTCTGGAAGAGCGGTCAATGCTCTTAACTGCTGAGCCATCTCTCCAGCCCTGACTTAAACTTTTTTTTAAGATTTATTTTTAGAGCTTGGGTCCTCTGAAGAGCAGTACAAGCGCATAACCAGTGAGCAGTCCAACCCTGCGACTTAAACGTGTATAACATTTTCCAGCTATTGGTTCAGGGTTTTGAGAATGTCACTGTGACAAGTAAGGAGATGAGAGTTTCTTACAAAGCTAGCAGAGTCAGGCCTCTGGTAACAGCCTCTGGTCTCCACTGTGTCTTTGGCTTTGCAGTCCCTGTGGTGAAACCCACCGTGTTACCTGGAACCAAAGCCCTTTCTACTGTATCTGCACAAGCAGCCGCTGCACAGAAAAACAAGCTCAAGGAGCCAGGGGGAGGCTCCTTTCGGTAAGGACTGACACCCTTGTATACTTTAGGGAGAGCATGGGAGGGAGCTCTGTCTGTCTACTTCACGGTTGGGTCTTCCTTACTGGTTCTTGGCACTGGTAGCCTTAGGATTGTTCCTTCTACTTGGTTCTGACTGTACATCACAGCAGAGGAGGCTTCGTGCCCTCTGCAGGTATGGAGATCAGGTCGACTGAAGGTACCCACGCAGTGCACCAAGGTCAATACCATTTGTAACACAGATACCCTCACTACCCTATCTGCTTACTTTGACTCTTGATGGATAGAACAGCCTGCATGGACATTGTTATGTCCTGACATTCTTGTGTGGATGCACCAGAGGCCATAGCATGACCTTCACTGTGACTTAACAATAGGGAGTATTTGAATTTCAAGGAGACTCTTCGTCCCCAAAACTATCAAATGGGGCTGGATGGAGTTGGGAGCTACAGTAGCTCTGTGGGGTAAGGAGCAGCCAGACAGAGCAGGATAGGTGACTTGAGTGTATGGGGGGAGAGGTGTATATATTAAAAAAGCCTGTACCACACGCCTCTAGGTGCTGTGACTAATAGTTGAGGGAGGGAGCTGGAGATAGGACAGCCAGAGTCAGCTAGAGTTAGCAACAGCCTTGGGTCTCAGCAGGGCATGGGCGGCATGTTTAGGAACTTCCTAGCTGGTCTGCTGGAAAAGCCTAGGTACACTCATTCCCATCACTTATATCTTGTCTTCTAGAAGCCTTTTTCCAGTTTAAGGCCAGTGGGGCTCTTCAGAGAAGAGCAGACTGTAGAGCAGGAACAAGCGAAGACAGGGTGAGCTGTGGCTGTCTCATGTCAGGACAGGCTCGTCATGACTTGAGAGTTGGGTTGGGCTCCTTCCTATAGCCCAGGCTGGGATATGACATGTGGATGGACAACATCAAGTAGGGCAGGACCACAAGCCTGAGCAGAAGTGGACTACTGGTTAACTTGTATGCAGTAGGGAGGTGGAGTGTGGTCACAGCTTCAGGATGCCACCAGAATACCAGTCAAAAGTTCTGTTGTCATCCTATGATTGACTTCATGCCAAGGGCATGTGTCAAAGACAGGCTGAGGGGTGTTCAGTGAGGGACACTGGAGGGGCCTTGTTGCTGGATGTAGACATCCCCACTGAAGAGGATGGTCCTGGGACAGTGGTCACATGTTGACAGGTCCTTATGCTGGGCCCTCTGTGGAGGTCTTCTATCCAGAGGCTCCTCACAGGAAGCACAAGCAAACACGTGTCTGGGATCTAGCTGGCAGTATCCTGTGCTGGCTCAGCATGAGTTTTGTTCTTCCTCCACCTCCTTCGAGAGCTTGTGACTAGTAGAAGAAATTAATGCTGGCTGACTTGTTTTTTCCTAAGAGGTTTTCAGGTGACATAAAGACTTCAAAGCAACAGATGGTGTTTTGGGTTTTGTTTTCTCTGGACATGGTGTAGACTGTAGGCACACAGCTCTCTGTGGATTCAGTCTAGCCCTTACCCCACACCATCAGATAATGGGACAGTGTAAGACCTAGGACATCCCAGTGCCTCCTGCAGTTCCCTGCCACTTGGTTGCCACCACTGAGTTGGAACCACCTTAGTGAGCTATGATTTCCTTGTACGACAGAATAATCTATTCCTCTCCTCTCCAGGGATGACGATGACATCAATGATGTTGCGTCAATGGCTGGAGTGAACCTGTCTGAAGAAAGTGCAAGAATATTGGCCACAAACTCTGAGTTGGTGGGGACACTGACTCGATCCTGTAAAGACGACACCTTCCTCCTCCCCGCACCTTTGCAGAGGAGGATACTGGAAATAGGTATGTTTGCACCTGAGGATGCCACTAGGATTCAGTGTCCACATCTGTGTCTGATGTGCTCCGTGACCCTGATGAGACTCAGCACAGCCCTTCTGCAGTAGCTCCACTGGGTGTGGGGGCTGTAGGTGAGCGTGCCCTCTGCCTTGGTTTGGGCTCACCCCATGGCAGCTCCACTGGTGGTTGGCAGGTAGTGGAAGGGTGGGCAGTGACTGCTTAGGTTGCCCTTGATTGTACAAAGCAGTAACTAGTGGGTGAGAAAAGCCAGTGTGGTAAGTACCATAAAGTGCTCTTTTTCTGCATGGCCTGCAGGTAAAAAGCACGGCATCACGGAACTGCATCCAGATGTAGTGAGTTACGTGTCTCATGCCACACAGCAAAGGCTGCAGAATCTTGTAGAAAAAATATCTGAAACAGCTCAGCAGAAAAACTTCTCTTATAAGGTAATGGGGCTGTTTTTCTGGGGAGAATGTCCATGTTCTCAGCTCCTGATCTAGGGCTGTCTGGAAGCCTGGGAGCCCTGGTTGCTCCTGTGCTCATTCTCTCAGCCACACTCACGGTCACCACAGGGGTCCTGCTTTGGAAGATGAGCCTGTCAGCTTAGAAAATGACGGAGTCTTCCACTCTTATTCCAGCCAAATTGCCCAGCACTTGCTGCTGGCCCTTCTTGAACCATGAGCTAAACCTGCAGGCCCTCAGCCAACTGTGGCCCTGTGTTTATGAAGTGAATTTGCGGGCAAAATATGTCTTGAGCAGCTGCACAGATGTCATCTGGAGTCACTGTTTGTGCCTTCAGGGTAGCTTATGGTGAATTGTCAGCTTTAAAAACACTTCTACAAGCTGGGTGTGGTTGCGCATGCCTTTAATCCCAGTTCTCAAGAGGCAGAGGCTGGTGGATCTCTGTGAGTTTGAGGCTAGCCTGGTCTACAAAGCAAAGGCCAAGGCTACACAGAGAAACCATGTCTCGAAAAACCAAAACCAAACCAAAACAAGCAAAACACCAAAACACAAACAAACAAAAATAACACTTCTACATAGAAGGACTTAATGTCCCTTAAAAATTATCAAAGTGTATAAACTGTAAACCTGTGGGACTCCTGGTAACTCAATGAGACCTCCCCCTCCTTGTGAGAGTATGACCTGAAGCAGTGAGATGTGAGCAGCCACCACCACCCATGGGAGCCGTGTGCAGACTGTCCAGCTGTGCAAGGCATGTTCATGCTTATTGAGGGTCCAAATTCATGGTGGACAGTGTTTTTGCTAATTTTTTGTAGGATGACGACAGATACGAGCAAGCGAGTGATGTCCGGGCTCAGCTCAAATTCTTTGAACAGCTTGATCAGATTGAAAAGCAGAGGAAAGATGAGCAGGAGAGGGAGATCTTGATGCGGGCAGCAAAGGCAAGTTAAACACTCCTCCCAGGCTTAGGACTCAGGCCTCCTCTCCTGAGACTCTCACCAGGCACATTGGGTTCCTGGAGCTCAAACCATGTTTCTTGTTGGTGTGGAAGAACGGGTATTGTGACTGGATAGGTTGGGGGAAGCCTGGCTCCCTTGGTGTACTTCAGCTGCTGGAGACTGCACTTGAGGTTGGGGATTTGATATGACAGATGTGGACTGACTGACTGACTGACTGACTTCCTTCGTTCCTTCTTTTTTCTCACCATGTAGCCCTGGCTGACCTGGAACTCACTGTGTAGACCAGGCTGGCCTCAAACTCAGAAATTCTCCTGCCTCTGCCTCCTGAGTGCTGGCATTAAAAGTGTGCACCACCATGCCTGATGGTGTAGGCTTTCTTAAGATGTCTCTGAGACCTTATCTTTTCAACATTGCAGACTGTGGCTGTGGGATCACATTGCCCTTCAGTCTGGAGCATTCAGAGCTAAGTGTAGGAACCTCGTTTATTCATTATTAGAATCATCTAGAGATACTAATTCCAGTGTCAAGCTTTTTGTGCAGTGAGAGGGATGGCAGCTGAATGCCAGCCCTTGCTAGCCCCTGAGCCCAGGGTCTCAGGAAGCCCTGAGTTGGCTCTCTTTTCTCCAACTATACTGAGTCAGAGGCATATGACAAACTGGTAGCTATATGCCCAAGATTCTGTGTTATCACATTTGGATAGTAGTGATAACATTTTTCGTGGTGTGTAAGCTAAATTTTCATCTTTTGGATAAAAAAATTTATAAAATTAGCAGGAATTCTTTATCTGGCTAGATGCTGTTGTAGGGTGAATACGGTAGCAGTGATGCTCTTGAAAGGCATGACTCTTCCTTTTCTCCTTCTTTCTAAAATAGTCTCGGTCCAGACAAGAAGACCCAGAGCAATTAAGGTTGAAGCAGAAAGCAAAAGAGGTGAGCTTCCCAGTCTCGGATTGTCAGTGCACTTGCACCTCACGTTCATGCTCGACACCTAACAGAAAAGAGAATCGTTAAGATAACCTGGAGTTCCTGCTGTGGGCGTTTGTTGCTCCTTGGAGCTCTCGGGATCGTGCCGCCACAGGCTTTCTGTGCAGTTGGCATTGCCTGGAGAGTTCATGGTAACTTTTGTGAGGGTTAGGCCCCCTTAAACTTGGTCTTCTCATTCTTTGAGCATGTTAGGGTAAGCTTCTGTTTTTAAGAAAGTCTTAATAATTTTGGTTACAGACATGTTCTTAGTTTTAAAAACCTCAACTTTAGAGAAGCTGTGACTTAGGAAACTTCAGAAAGCTCTTGATAGCTGTTGCTGCACTTGCAGTAAGAGCTCTCAAGCAACATTAGCTCTTGTTTCCTTCCCGACATGAAGATGCAGCAGCAGGAGCTGGCACAGATGCGACAGCGAGATGCCAACCTCACAGCATTGGCGGCGATTGGGCCCAGGAAAAAGAGGAAAGTGGACTGTGCCGGGCCGGGATCGGGAGCAGAGGTACAGCAGCACATGGGGCTGAGGTCTGGAAGGCATGGGAGAGTGCTTTAGAGTCCCTTCCTCCATAGCCAGCAGAAGCTCCTGGTGTGTGTTTTGCATTTGAAACTTAATGTTCAAGTCACCTTATTGATGCATGCATATCACATGAGCTTAAAACACATGCCCACATGGTTGGCTCTGATGAGGTTCAGACCAACTTTTGAAAAGCATGGGGCAGAACTCAGAACAGTGTGAGGTGACCTGCTGGACATGTGACTTAGAGAAGTTGCCACCTGTTTCCCGAGCCCCAAAGTGTGAGTGTCTCATCTTTTACCCTAATGGTTACTTTTCCTGTAAACTATTAATTGCCGTTGGAATTTTAGGAAGAGCAGTAACAGCCCTCTGTGTCTGTGCTCAGTTGTCGTCACTGCTGCCCTTTCTCCTGCAGAGGGTCCAGGGTCTGTGCAGGATCCAGAGGGTGCTGGGCAGGTGTGGGTTTCTGGTCCATCTCTCTGCTGGTGTTTGCTTCTTCCTCCTCTGTGAGCTTTGTTCACTGCTTATGAAGTCTAGGGTGTTAGTGGGTATTTCTCATTTTTATCTGAAGACCTGTTGTCCTCCCTCCCCTTGCCTCTGTATGTAATCTGTCTTGTGTGACTGCTGTGATGCTTTGGGCCTTTCTCTATGAAGTTTTCTTTGTGTTAGGTTATGTCTCTGGATGTTCAGGCTGCTTCCATTTGCTGAGCTGCTTAGATCCACATGTGGGTCTGTGCTTTAAGAGTGCATTTGGAACACCTTGACTGTTGTTTCTTTAGGTGTGTTTCTGTTCCCATCTGTCTTCTTGGTCTCCAGTTACACATGCACTAGACTGTGGTATGGCCTGTGTTCACTGGCATCAGCAGTTTTCCGCTGCACCCATCAGATTGGGTCATGTTCCTTGGCCTGATGGGAATTGTGCCAGCCCCTGTTGGTTTTTAAGCTCCAATGCAGTTCACATTTACTAATGTAGATTTCAGTTTAGAGTATCTAGCAGTTTTCAACCTGTGTGTTGTGACCCCAAAAGACCATCAGAAAACACAGATACTTATAATTCATAACAGTGGGCAAAATTACAGTTATGAAATAGCAATAAAATAATTTTATGGTTGGTAGGGGTCACCTTAACATCAAGAACTGTATTAAAGGGTTGCAGTATTAGGAAAGTTGAGAACCTTTGGTCTATAGGATCTTTGAAAGTGTCTATCTAGTGAGTGGCAGACACAGACATCTGTATGCTGACTGTATCCCTCCTAAGTCTTTGAACGTTCATATCGAAGCTTGCCTCCTAGCCTCAGTTTCTCCTCACTGCTCTCTTTCAGTCATGGACCACTTTCCTGTTTCACTGCATATCTAGGGACTATCACTTGAGTGCTTGGCATCCTGGGTCAGATATGAGGAGGCTCTGGGTGGTTTTTCTTTGACGAATATGGGCTGGACTCTTGTTTTAGCAGCCAGTTCAGCCAGTGGCTCATTTGCTGTTTACTCTGTGAGTAAGGCTCTGTGGAAAAGTGGGGCAGTTTTCCAGTCTAACACAACCCAACATAACAAACACCACACAAAGCAACACCTCTGTCTGTGTGTGGCTTTTGGCTATTTTAGGATGAGTCTTAATGAACTGGGACCCTTAACTCTGGGGAGGTCTTGTCTAACATCTCAGCTGAACCTTCATGGTGCCGCCTGACCTTGTCCACTTTGCCTTGTCCCCATAGCAGCTGTTGTCTGCTGTGCTTGGACGCTGCCCTGGGGGAGGTGTGCGGGTAGATTCTGGGGCAGCTCATAGGTGATGTGAGCAGGACAGTGCTGTCCCTGCTAAGGACTATTGACCACCCGCAGCCAGAATGCCAGCAGTAACTCTCTGAGCAGTGTTCTTTTGGTATGGAGACTGTGCTTGAGTGAGGAGTACCCTAGAGGTTCAGAGACATCCTTCTCTGTTGAGGGTAGGTAAGAATTCTGGGTGTGAGGTAGGAAGAAAACCTAGGCTGGGGTCTTAGGTAGCTGTTGTCTGAGCTATCTGTGTAATTAGACTGATTCCTCAGTGAGTTAGGAAGAAGGAAACATAATGCCTGGCCCTCAGTCAGAATGCCAACTGGTACAAAGCCTGAAGTGGTTGTCTGCAGGAGCCCAGGGGGTTATGCTGTGCACAACTTCTCAGGAAAGCCTGAAGGAGCTGGGTCTGGTGTTCAAGTGTGCAAGCCTGCAAAACCCACACCAGAAATGAGGCCAAAAAGTGAGTTTACTTGGTTAGCAACAGCATTCCTCCAGAAGGCTGTTAGGGAAGTTAAAAGACGCTAATGAAGTTTTTTTCTGCTGGGCGTTTTGTGGTCTGATGAATTATCATATGGTGTAAGTCATTGTAACCCACCACCTGGTAGAGGTACTAGGACGTTGTCAATTGCTTGAGAAGTCCCTGTGTGTCTGGCCCCTCCTTCAACTTCCTAGTCCCTGACTGCTCCAGAAGTGATAAATCCTGACAATCATAACTTGAAGAAATTCAAGTCCGTGATGCTCCCTCCACTGTGCACCCAAGACCCTGTGGCCTCCCTTGCCTCTTGTGTTCTTTGTTTTTTAGGTCTGCAGTGTCGTGTGTGTGTGTGTGTGTGTGTGTGTGTGTGTGTGTGTGTGTGTGTGTTCTCACTGTCCAAAGTTACCAGAGAACTGAGTGATGCTGCCCCGCAGTTGCTGTGGCTGTAGATGGCAGGGGGTGTTTCTGTGGGTGTCCCTGTCTTTGCCTGTTTTCAATGTGCTGTCCTCACCTTGTCAACACATGATGCTGCGCCGTGACCCTCCTTACCATCCTCCTGCCTTACCTGTTTGAGTGAGGCTTTGTGGTAGTTCCCAGAGCAATGCTCCCCAGCCTTACCAGGAGCAGCAGCCTTCAGTGCCCTGCTGCTGGTTTTCCCTGGTACAGAGTTCTCTCAGGATGGTAATCTCCCTTCGTGTCCTTTGCATGTTCCTCCACAGAAACTGTCATCTTAGATGGTTTTCCTGGGTGGGTGTTCTTTCCATGGGCAGCTTCAGGTCTGTCTTTTTAGCAGTGTCTTTGTCAGAAAGACTTTGTCTCCGTCTCAAATAAGGTAGCCATCAACTTCTGGCCTTGCATGCATACATGTGTGCACAGGACTTGTACACATGTGCCTGTGTACGTACATACATACATACATACATACATACATACATACATACATGTCTCCTTGGCATCTTCTGCTGCTTTATCTGTGCTTGTGCATTTGTTGTTTGTTTTGTCTGTTTGAGACAGTGGCTCTTACAGCCTAGACTGGACTTGAACTTGCTTTGTGACCCTAAACTCATGCATGTCCTCCCAACCCCATCCGGTTCGGGGATTACAGGCATATGCCACCACAACCCACCTTGGGTTTTTTTTTTTTTTTTTAGTCTTCATTTTTTATTTTTGTTTTTGTTTTGTTTTGTTTTCAAGACAGGGTTTCTCTGTGTAGCTCTGGCCATTCTGGAACTCGATCTGTAGACCAGGCTGGCCTCTAACTCACAGTGATCTGTTCGGTTCTGCCTCCTGAGTGCTGGGATCAAAGGGCTACACCACCATGCCTGGCTAGTCTTTGATTTTCAAATGAAACTTTTTTTATTTCTAAATTTTGTTTCTGTATTTTGCTCATTCTAATTCATTTTGTTCATCTGTGCTTGTTTTCCTTAGTATCTTAACTTGTTTTAACTGTTACCTTGCTGATGTTTGTAGTATGAAGGCTCATTTAACTAAGGGCCTTGCACAGAGCTGGTCAGTTCTTGTTACAATGTTCTGATTTGGGTTCATATACATTCTTTCATAACCAGATGCTGGGTTCTGTCACTCAGGCTGAAGTGTCACAGAGTCCTATGTCCCTATGTCTGTCCCTGCCCCATTACTGCTGATGTTCTGAACCTTCATTGAAGGGTCTGCAAGGTTTGACCTGTGACATCACCATTGGTATCTGCTGGAGCTCCTGTTCTCACCACGTTTTCGCATTGTTCTCTCCTGCATCTGTTGCGGTGTGCTGCTGGCCTGAGTGTGGTCCCACATCTGTCTGTCTGACTTTTTTATCAAACTCATTTCTAATGAGAGCTTGGCCTGCCTTTTCATGCCTCGTTGCTGTGTGGCTTGGTCACTGTGTCTGTGGGTCTCATTTTGTTCTGCATGTTGTACTCTCTCACTGTCACTTGTTTCTTCTTGTTTATCCAGCTTCGATGGTTTTGAGCTCCTTGGGCTGTTCTGGGTCATTTGGTGGGGCTTGTCATTTCCCAAGGTTCTTTGCCTTCAAACACCATAAAGTGGTGTGAGCTGCATGACCAGGCCCTTTTCAGGGGCCACAGCTCTTTTGCTGGAGGTAGTGTTTAGAATGAGCTTGGCACAGGGTAGGTGCTGCCAGCCCTTCTCACCTCACACCCTCATTGGAACATTCTGTATTCTGGGGCTGGAGAGATGGCTCAGCGGTTAAGAACACTGCCTGTTCTTCCAGAGGTCCTGAGTTCAAGTCCCAGCAACCACATGGTGGCTCACAACCATCCGTAATGAGAGCTGGTGCCCTCTTCTGACCTGCAAGCATGCATGTAGGCAGAGCACTGTATACATAATAAATGAATAAATCTTTAAAAAAAAAAAGAACATTCTGTATTCTGCTGAGGACATGGACCTGTCTCTAGGCCACAGGCTCCCTACCACCCCAGTCTTCCCACCTTCCCTTTCCCTCTGGGGTCCCAGTTGAGCCGTTGGTTTGCTTAGTCTGGTATGGCAGTAAAGTTTCAGGGTAGCTGTGCCTTGTGAGAAACATGCACACCTGTGAGCAAGAAGAAAACCGTTTCCACACAGGTGCTGTGTGCTTAGCCTTGCAAGTCCACGTGGCATCTGAGTTCTCTGAGTTGTCAGGGGGTTCCTTTCTGCTGCTTCACTGGGCCACCCTCACTGCACAGCCCACGGTGGCTCAGTAGAAGATGTGTGCACTGGTTCCGCCTGTGTCAGATTGCCTATGTTGGCTGAGTCTCATTATTTTGGGTGCAACGTTGCCTACATAAGAGTCAGAACTTTATAAAGGAATATGCATGCAAAGAAGTGCCTGCCTCTTCTGTGTTCCTTCCTGTCTCCATCCCCCATGTATCATCTTTCCTTCCCTCTGGGAAGGGGACCATGACACTGGTACCCTTGCCCCTTGGCAACATGGCCTGGTGCTGACTATTAGGTCCCCTTGGTCTTTCTATCAGCTGTGTGGAGTTCATTATGGGTCTCTCTGGTGTGCAGTGTAGTGTGCACAGTGACAGGTATGCTGTGGTGTAGACCTGCTTGGGTGTCATGTCGGAGGCAGGTGGTGTGAGACATTCTTGCTTCCTGCAGCCTCAGCAGCATCTGATGGGTGAGGGGAATGTGATGCAGTTTCCATGCATGTGTGGTAGGTGACTGAGAACAGGCTTTTGGCATAGGTGGTGAGCTGATGGATAAACAGTAGGGTCCTGTCAGGATCAGGACCTTGACCTTTGTGCACTTGGTTACTTCTGCCAATGAGGTTTTGGGCAAGTCCGGTGCATTGAAGCCTGTGTTTCAGGTATGTTTCTGTCTGTAGGTGGAGTTTTCCTGCCCCAACTGCCTGTTCCCAGATAACCTACACAGAGGCTTAATATTAATTGTAAATGCTTGGCCAACAGCTCATGCTTGTTACTAACTAGCTCTTACAACTTAACCCATATCTATTAATCTATATGCTGCCCCAAGGCTCATGGCTTTTACCTCTATCCCATTTTGTGTGTCTGACTCATTCTCCCTCTGGCTGGCGACCCTCTGACTGACCCTTCCTCATCCCATCGTTCTCATTTTGGCTTTCCCACCTAACTTTATCCTGTTTGGCTTTTGGCCCGTCAGCTTGTTTATTAAACCAGTCATAGTGACATATGTTCACACGGTGTACAGAAGGATGATTCCACAGCACCTGTCTCTGCCTCTTTGGAGGTTTGCTCTGGAAGGTTTTGTGCCATGTGGTACAGAAGAATCTGTCAGTGACACCTCTGATAGAGGTTGCAGCTAAGCATTGGAAACTCCTGCTTAGGTCAGTGGGCTGTGTTGGGCTGGACAGTTTCCCTGCTGCAGTCTTTTCATCAGCCTGGGTGCCCTGTCCTTACTGCTTTGAACCCTCCTGATGTGTTGTGATTTGGGTGTGGCTGTATCATGCTGTTGGGCTTTATATCAGATAAATGAATTGGGGTGGGGTTAGGGATCGACAGAGTATCTCATGTAACCCAGGCTGGCCATGAATCTTGTGTGCAGTTGAAGTTGGTCTAGAGCTCCTGTCAGTCCTGCTCCACCTCCCTAGAGCTGGGGTTACAGGTGTGTGCTGCCTGATGAAAACTGAAAATTTCCTGACAGTCAAGTTAAGCTCCTTAGGCTTAATATGAGCGACATGTCTAGTCTCTATTCATAATCCTGTATATAATTATGTGCACTTTTTATTTGCTGTGTTCTTTTATGATTTGGATTTTTGTTTTGTGTTGCTTTGGTTTTTGGTGTGTGTCATGTGTCTGTGTGGTGCTTGAACATGAGTGTGTTGGTGTACATGACTTCATGTTTGCAGAGGCCAGAGACGGAACCAGACTTGCTATTTTGGTGGGGCTGGCTGGGTGTCCTGAAAGTTCCTGCCACCTGCCTACCCGTTCCTGGTGCTCCAGTTGCAGCCATGTGCAGGACCAATTCTAATTGGTCAGAGATCGGGGTGAATGCTGAAAAGTCAGAGAAGTAAGGGAGCAGCCACTAGAGACTTCTTACCTCTACCGAATCCTCAGACCAAAGAGGAGAGGTGATCGCCTGTCTCCTCCCACCTTATGTTACTCTCTCCACCTCCCTAGTGCTGGGATTAAAGGCATGAACCTCCACCGCCTGGCTCTGTTTCTCTTTTAAACTGGATCAGTCTTGTGTAGTCCAGGGTGGCCTTGAACTCCTGATCTTCCTGCTTCCTCCCAAGTGCTGGGGTTGAGGGTGTGTGCCACCACTGCCTGGCCTCTGTGGTTAACTAGTGCCTAGCTCCACACTCTGATCTCCAGGCAAGCTTTATTTGTCAGAACACAAACAAAATATCACCACAGCCGTGACCGGCTTTTTAAATGGGTGCTGAGAGCTTGAACTCTGATCTTCATTCTTACACAGCAAGTGCTCTTACCCGTTGAGCCATCGCTCCCTAACATGCTGTCTTAGTCAGGGTTTCTATTGCTATATAGAGACACCATGACCACGGCAACTCTTATAAAGGAGAACATCTAATTGGGCCTAACTTACAGTTCAGAGGTTTAGTCCATTCTCAGCATGGCGGGGAGCATCACAGCATGCAGGCAGACAGTGCTTGAGTAGCTAAGGGTCCTACATCTGGCTTGAGCATCTGAAACCTCCAAGTCCACCCCCAGTGACACATTTCCTCCAGCCACACCCACTCCAATAAGAAAGCCACACTTCCTAATAGTGCCGTTCCCTATGGGCCTGTGGGGCCCATTTTCATTCAAACCACCACACACATACATTCTTAAATTTTTCCCTTTTACCTTTATTTATTATTATTGTGGTGGTGGTGGGTTTTTTTTCGAGACAGGGTCTCACTGTGTAGCTCTGGCTGTCCTAGAATCACTATGTAGACCAAACTCATACAGCTTGCCTGCCTCTGCCTCCTGAGTGCTGGGATTGAAGGCGGGCACCACCATTCCCAGTTCCTTACAGTTTTTGGATTCAGGGACTTGGCTATAGCCTGGGCTGATCTTAAATTCATGATCCTTCCCACCCAAGTGCTGGGATAACAGGTGTTCACTACCACACCTGACTTCTTTGTGAAGGTTGTTGATGCTAAGGCAGGTTTATGTTTGTGTTCTTGTGGTTATTTTCGTCCTTAAACAGTTTTTAAATGTCCGTAGTCTCATAGTTGTTTCTTTGATGTAATGGTGTCTTGTCACACTTCTGTCTACCTTCCTCCCTTGCCCTGTGAGGTTGGCCTCCTGGTGGCTGTTCCCTGTTCAGCTAGAGGCTAACTGAACCTGTGTCTTGCTTAGTTTGTTGCTCTTGCTTTCCTATAATTTTTTGTTTTTGTGTGTGTGTGTGTGTGTGTGTGTGTGTGTGTGTGTATGTGTGTATGTGTGTGAAGTGAGCCCCAGCAACTCAGCCATGCTTCTCGCTGCTGTCATCCAGTGGTGGCTGATCACATTGCCCTGATTTGTACCTTGATCAAAGGCATAGGTGCCGTGCTGTCTCTTGCCTTGGTGAATAACTTAAGGGAACTGTTGTCACTGCTGTGGTGCCCTGGGCCCTGGCTGTGCTGCAAGCCTTGGTCTTTCTGTTTATGTAGTTCCAGAGCTTTCTTTGCATGACTGCTTTTCTGACCCTTGTCACTCCATTTTCCTTTTCTGTTCTGATTTTCTTTCTCCTTTTCCTGGACTTGCTTAGCACTCCTTATTGTGTATTTGTGTTGGCCTCTTCTTCCTGAGGTGACTTTTGTCTCTCCTCTCTCTGTGAGATCAGTGCTTCTGATTTCTGAGCCTCTGGGGCCTGTTGCTCATTGCTCAGAGGCACAATGCTGCCCTTGATCTGCTCTGCTTGATCAGGAATTAGTCTGTGGCTGTGCTCTACATCCCAAATGTGGCACCTGGATGTTTTGTTACTCGTGAGGCGATGACACCCTTTCCTGTCAGTATTGGGAACTCTCTCTAGCTTGTACCATGTCTTGTGATGGCTCAGGACCTGTCAGTGTCGACTGACTGAGGACACTTGTTTTGCAGACCTCAAACCTCCCCCGTTTCTTTCCCTTCCCTTCATGTGTGGAAGGTTCTGTTTTGCCATCTGAGGACACAAGCAGCCTTATAGGGATCCTTCCTCACAGCCTGTGTTTGGACCACCTGGGCACATGTCCTAGATTCCTTCCTGTTCTCCAGTCTCCTGTGTGTCTCTACCTGTCATGAGCAACCTTTTTGGGAGTATGGTCATGTCCTAGGGGTGGGTATTATTCGAATTTCTAAAGGTCTTATAATAAAAAAAAAAACCCAGTACCAGATAATGGGGTAAATGCTGAAATATCAGAGACACAAAGGAACAAGCCACTGCCATGTCTTACTTACCTCTAGTACTAGTCAACCTGTCTCCTCCCACCTTATAGATCTTTCTCTGCCCAGCCATCACTTCCTTCCTAGTGCTGGGATTAATGATGTGTTTGCTTCCCAAATACTGGGATTAAAGGTGTGTGCCACCACTGCCTTGCTCTGTTTCTCTCCTAGACTGAGTCAGTCTCATGTAATCTAGGGTGGCCTTGAACTCACAGAGATCCAAATGGATCTCTGTCCCCCAGTGCTGGGATTAAAGGTGTGTACCACCACTGCTTAACTTCTATGTTTAATATAGGGTTTGTTCTATTCTCTGATCTTTAGGCAAATTTAGTAGGGTATACAATTTATCACCACAGGTGGGATCCTCTCTTCTAACACCCCTGGCTTTGTGTGGGGCAGTTTCTCTGAGGGGTTTCATTAGAGCTTTGTGCTGGGGAAGTAGCCAGGCTGCCTTGGTGCTGAGCCTCTTAGAATTGATGTCATTTCTTAGGGAGTTCTGGGTTTGTTGCACGAATCCTAATTGGTCTTAATAAAAACCTAGAGCCAGACACAAGGGTGAAAGCTGGAAGATCAGAGAAGCAGAGCAAGTCACAGTCACCATCTCTTACCTCACCAACTCCTCAGCCTGAAAGAGCACGAGTTCCTCTCTCCTCCCGTCTTATATTCCTTTCTCTGCCCAGCTGTCACTTCCTGTCTCAACCTTCCTAGTGCTGGGATTAAAGGTGTGTGATCCCAAGTGCTGGGATTAAAGGTGTGTGCCACCACTGCCCAACTTCTATGTTTAATCCAATGGCTTGTTCTGTCTTTTGATATTCAGAAGATATTTATTCAAAATATCACCACAGGTGTTGATTACTGTTCTTTAGATGTTTTGCAGGTAAGCAGGGCTCATGTGGGACAGTTCACACAAGTGAGGGCAGAGGCACTATCTGTAAGATAGAGCAGAACTGGGCCATGGATAGGTAGAACGGTGTAGGCTGCTCTTCTAAATGCTACTCTGACCTAATTGCTTGCCATTGTCTAGCTGGCCAGGAAACAGTGGTCTTAGGGTCTTCCTAGGAACCCTCATACTGTTCTGGGGTATAGAACTCCAGTATGTTGCTGGAGTGGGACTCTGGTGAAGAAAAGAATCAGATTGTAGCATTGTAGCCCTGCAACCTCGGGGAGCCCAGCACTTCCCTTGGGACACAGAACTACTTTTTGCTGCACAGGCACTGTGTATAGCAGGCTGGCCTTAATATAGCGGGTTAGATAGCCAGGTTAGACTCGCAGGCTGGCCGTAACAGAGCAAGTTAGCCAAAGTTAGACACTCTCTTATTTAGTCCTTTCAGTAGCCTTGGGTGGGCTAGGTGGGCAGTCACAGCAGTACAGGCCAGGAGGCCCAATGTGTGTGTGTCTGTGTGTCTGTGTCTGTCTGTCTGTCTCTCTCCATTCCCATCCTTGAAACTCAAAGAGTTCTCTGAATTGTAGTTAACCATGTTAAGGTTTCAGTTTTTATGTGGTGCTGGAACATGCCTTGTTCCTCTGAGTCCCTATATACGGCTTAAAGCTTCCCCAGGAGCCTCTGAGACTCCACAGGCTGGATGACTGTGTGCACTCCCATAGCCCACACAGTCTTCTCACTCAGGCCAGCTGGTCACAGTCCTGAGGCCGAAGGTTTGTCTCTTCTTTGCTGTGACCAACCCTGTACTTGCTTTGAAATGGGTGTAGCATTCAGTGTGCTGTGCCCTAGCTTGCACTTGTGATTTTATATCCCAAGTCCCACCTGTTGCTTATAAGGCTCCTAAAACACAAATGAGAATTTGTGTTGTATTGTCACCTGACTGCTGACCCCTCAGGTTGATTGGGTCCAGCAGTGACAGCTGTACCACCAGGCTGGAGGCCCATGTTGGGTGTGACTACATGAAGCTGTCTGAGCCTCATCAGTGTCAACACTTGGTCGTCAGCAAGCTTGGGGCACCGATTTGATCCTGTTTGTCTCCATTTCTAACTTTTAGCACTTCTTAAGTATTGTACCTGAGATGAGTGGTCCCCTCATCCCAGCCCTGTGTTGGCTTTTGAACCTGAAAGTAGAGGCGTGAAGGAGAGCGTGGACACTGGCCACTGATACATCCTGCTGCCCAGGCAGGGTCTCTGTGGGCCTGGGTACAACACCGTCAGTGCCTGAGTTTCTCTCTTGGGTCTGTAGACAGGGTGATTTGGATCAGGTATAGCAAATGCAACAAGAATGGAACTCACATCCGGAAATGGGGAGGCATTTTGGATTTCATCATCCTCCCGGGCTCCAGGACCTGTGGACTTGGCCGATCTCTGTAGCCCCTCCTTTCACTGCTCCTGTTGTAGACCCTTCTTCTTCATGGGCTGTCTTCCCAGAAACTGCCATTAGCTCCTGTCCACGTCACCAAGACCCCCCCTTTGAAGGAAGCTCATGTGCCTGCTGGCTCAAACTGCAGCCTGAGGTAGCTTTGGGGAGATGGATTGTTTTCTTCATTCCTACTAACTGCTCATTTTTGCTGTGGCTCTTTAAGAGGCCCCACTGATCTCATGATGAAACACTACTTGGGGGCTGTCACTGGCAACAAAATCCAAGGAGATTGTCACCCAAAAGGATGTGGATACAAAGATGGACAGTGGTGGCTTCCTGGCTTCTGAGGAAAAGTATACTATCTTCAGTTGGACTGTTATATGCATGAAGAAACTGTGGCCAGATCATGCAGGCACACTTTCACCTAGCCTGCCTGCCAGCTTCCTGTGACTGCCACCTACTGGCATCCGGGCCTCTGTGGCCACATGGGTAGAATGTGATACTTCAGTTTCTTAAGCTTCGACCATGGAAGCACAGTAAGGACGCCACTGCAGCATGTATACTTGAATATGCTTGAGCAGTTTAACCAGCAGGACACAAACCTGGTTCTCTGCTGAGCAGAAGAGGAGAGCTGCCCATTGGGATCTTGTGGTTTGAGCCCAGCAGGGGTCAGATGGAGGCAGTGATAAACGGATGTGATAAACTGCTGGATGCCACTGCTTAGTGGCCACAAGCCAGCCATAGTGCACTCATATTTCTGAGCAGGAAGGAACTGAGGTCGGCTCGCTGGATAGCTGGTGGCCCAGGGGCTGAGTGTCTGCAACAGGGCCCAGCCAGGGGAGCAGGGACCCCCTTCCCTTGGCTGTGGATCACCAACATGACCACTGAGCAGTCAGCCTCTCCAGCTGACCAGCAGCCTGCCCAGCCCAAGAATTCAGGCCTAGTGCCTCTGTCAGCCAAGCAGGGATGGCATGGTCCCGGGTGTGGCATCAGGTGTGAACTTTGGTCCCTCACCTGAGCCTCTTGGGCCTCAGAGCCTCTGGATGGGGGAGCTACTGCTTTTGTCTTACCTCCCATCCAGGGCCAGTGCTCTGGGGGCGTTGGAGGGCGGTACCCTGAGTATGCTAAGGAGTGGGAATGGGGGCCTCTGCCCTAGTTAGGGACTGAGACAGCAGCTCAGTTCTCGCCCTAGGACCATGGGAGGGGCTCTGCTGTGCCTGTTTCCTTCAGAACCCGGGTCCTTGGGATACTTAGGGGATACTTGAATTTTGCCCCCCTCCCCCCTAGATGTTCTCCAGCCACTAATGCACCTGTCTTCTTCTTTCTAATCACCAGGGCTCAGGCTCAGGCACAGCGGTCCCAGGCGGCTCCGGCGTGGGAACCCCCAGACAGTTCACACGGCAAAGAATCACGCGGGTCAACCTCAGGGACCTCATATTTTGTTTAGAAAATGAGCGTGAGACAAGCCATTCACTGTTGCTCTACAAAGCATTCCTTAAGTAACAGGATGAGCCGGTGTTTCTGATGGGATGCCTGCAGACTTTTTTATATATTTGCAGATTACGCCTTTTTGTAACAAGCAAACGGGATATTGTTTAAAAACAGCCACCTCTTTACAATGGAGCAGTTTTATACTCCTGTTTCTAAATCAGCTCTTCAGTGCAGCAGAAACCATGTCTGCAGCAGAGAGAATACAAAGGCCTGTGGATGCTCTTACAGGACAGCTGACCCGAGCTCATCCTCGACTGAGTGGCCTTCTTGCCAAACAAGCCATATTTAAAGACTGATGGAAGGAAGCGCTTAGCAAATAATTAGCAGTTGCTCATCCTGTGTGCGTTTTGGTTCAGTTCACTCTGACTCACCCACTAGGTGTGCGTCTACAGCCGATGACCTCATTTCCCTGACTTTACTGTTGTTGTAGCAGTCAGTTGGCGAAGCAAACTGATTTTTAGACTATTTATCACCCCACGCCCACCCTGTCCCTTACCTCCCTTCTACATGAAATTCCCCAGGAATACAACCTCCAAGCAGGGTCCCATTTCTGCTAGTAGAGGCCGGGGCGCAGCACCTGTACAAATACATTTTATTTGCTGCAGTTTGGAAGCTGTAAAGTGGAAGGAAATGAGAACCTTTTCAGCATAAATATATTTTACTTGCACTGTGTTTTTAGCTCAGAGTGAAAACTTAGATGAAATAAATCAGAGTTGAGAAAAATCAACAACAGACTGTTTCTCAGTGTGGATCAAGTGTTGGAAATGGTTGGTGTATTTTGTCAGTAATTGTACATAATTTTTGGCACATAACATAAAATGGCTATGTAAACTATAATTATTTTGCTAAGAGACTGTATGCAAGCTGTGGCCAACCTTACAGGCGTCCAGAGCAAAGCCCCTTCTTTGTACCTATTTTTTTATTACAAATATACTAATTGGTTCTTTATATTTTCAGAGGTTATTGTATTAAATTGTCTATTGATAGTACTTTTATGACTGTAAATACTTTGGCTTTCTCCGTGTGGATTCTCATGTTAGACTTTAATTCGCACGTGTGAACTGAACGCTGATCAGTATTTTTTACCAACAACTGAGAACTGTTACACCTTTCATTTTATCTTTTAGGAAATCCCCGTCTTTCCATTTTTTCATGTAAATTTTGCACAGTTACTTGTTCATATGTAAATATTTTACTTTCAAAAATGAAGTTTTTAATTGCTATTGTTTTATATAGGATTGAAAGAAAATTAACTCCTTTATTAAAAACAAATTTATCTGTATTTGTTGTGCCTGTTTTTCCAGTTTCTGAGTCTCTGATAATGCTACCAAGACTCCTCTCTAGTCCTACTGAACCAGGCAGGGCTTAACTGTGAGGACAGCCCCTTCTGGAGGTAGGGCCAGTCCTCTGTCCTGTCGACCAGAGGATACCAGAAGAGCTGTACTTTTTACATTCCAGGCCTTATCCTGTAGACCATCTGGGGTGGGAGTCAGGGGGTATATGATAGATGGATACTCTAGTAAGCCTGGCTGCAGGTGGCCAGATGGCCTCACCTGGTATAAACAGTGGAGAGGGATGGGGTTTCTGTCACTCTTGTTTGTTTGGGGTGGTCACAGTGAACCATGCCTCTCAGCCACCTGAATCAGTGTAACTGGAGCTGGTCCCCAGGTTGAGCCTCCTGGTATTAAGTCACGTTCCCCCACCCCACCCCCGGGCAGGTAGGTAGGTTTACCTGAACATTCCACCTTCATTGACATCACTGATGTCCTGATCTCCTATAGCTGTAGTGATGAAGGCCACAGACCAGGGGCCGTGGACAAATATTCTCAGGTTCTGGTTGGAGCTGGAGGCCTGAGGTCCAGGTGGTAAGGGTTTGGCTTCCACGTTTCTGTGGTAGCCCTGGGCATGCAACAGCAGCACCTCTTTTGAGCAGCTGCTGGCATGAGTCTGTTGTGCTTTCTTTCAGCACACCAGTGTAGTTAGCTTGATTGCTTTAGCAAAGATATCATCTCCAAATACAGGCACATCTGAGGTCATGGGGTTGGAGGCCCCCATGACCTTGGGGACACAGGTCAACACACAGAGCCTACAATGTTGAACAGTGTGAAAAATGGACCTGAAGTTTGAGGGCATAGGCAAGATATTGTGGAAGGCAGGGAATTTATGTGGTAAGGTTCCTGTGACCTTACTGCTCTTGTTTCTTGGCTTCCTGGCCTGCATTTGACTACGTAAAGGATGCTGACTTTCTGTGAGTGGAGTTGACTTTGTTTTCACTTTCTTGCTTTTCCTCCTGTGTCCTCCAGGACAGCCACAATGAATACTTAGGTCTGTGCCCAGGTGAGATGATTCTGCAGTGGTGGTATTGCCACCAGGCTATTCCACAGTTGGGTTCATGAGCACACTTGATACTTACCCCAGCAGCATGAGAGGAGTCATCCCAAGTCCCATTTTGCTCGTCAAGGGTTAGAAAGCAATGTGATATGTGTCTCTTGTTAAGTTAGGGACACAGGAAGTTCTCTACTCCCACTCTTGGGGCACGAGACAAGAAAATGTAGACCAAATTTGGAGAGGGAGAAGGTCCAAAGTAAGAGTTGAAGGTGATATGGTTGGGGGCAGGGAAAACGCAAGCACCTTGTGGATGGATGTGTGACTGGGGCAGTTTGTGAATTCAGTGTTACATTCAAGGCCTGCAGCCAAGTTGTAATTCTGCACACCAGGGGAAAATGGACAAATGGTTTGAAAACTTGGGAACATGCTGTTAACAGTGGCACCCAAGCAGAGTATGTCTAGAATGCATTTAATGAAGGCCATGTAAGATTAAATTAGTTTCCTGTCGCTCTGACATGGCCTCTGATAGACGTAATGAGGGAGAAAGGGTTTATCCTGGCTCACTTCAAAGGTACAGCCCGTCACGGCAGGAACCCAAGGTGGCACAGTGTGAAGTCGAGATGGTCATGAGCTTCCACAGTCAGGAAGCAGAGAGTGGATGCATGCTAATGCTTGGCTCCCCTTCTCCACTTAACAGTCCAGGATGGACTGTGGATCCACCTATGGAATCCATGGAATGGATGCCACCCACTGTAGGGTCCCAATGAAATCAAGGTTGTCACCCACAGGCATGCCCAGGACCTGTCTCCCAGGTAATTATCAAGTTGTCAGATTGATAACACTATCACAAAATCTTCAGGCCAGATTTGAGATCTATCCAAACCCCTAGGTCAGTGGTTCTTAATATGAGAGTCGCGATCCCCTACAGGGGACTGCATATCGGATATTTACATTACGATTCATAGCTAACAAAATAACAGTTCATGAAGTAGCAACAAAATGGTTTTATGGTCGGGGATCACCACAACATGAGGAACCGTATTAAAGGGTCCCAGCATGGGGAAGGTTGGGAACACTGCCCTAGGTGGAGCAGGGCTGTGGGTTTTTACAGTACTGCAGTCTGGATTCAGAAATTCACGTGGAGATGGGGGTTTAGAACAGCCTAGGAGACCTGCTCTCCTGCCGCATCTGGGAAGACTTGTGGTGCTGGGGTGGCTGTGTTCAGTGATACGGATGGGGACCGGTCAGCAGCAGACCCTCAGATGATGGTCGCTAGACCTCTGCCCACCGCAGGTTATGTGGCTTACAGGACATTTGCTAATTAGCTGCATGCTGCTCTCTTGAAGGGAAGAGTATGCGGACTTTCTTAGTCTGGCCTGTCTGTGGCGCCTACTGATCCGTAATGAACTATTCAAACAGTGAAAACAGAGGAGACAGTGGTGCCCATTATTTCTGAAAAGTGAGATGTTACTTCATGTCTTAAGATTGCTGTATCACTGAGACAGGTTAAAAATAAAGTGGTACATAATTCCTTTTTAGAATGTGTTTTTAAAGGATATCCTCGTGAAAATAAGAAGGCAAACCACAGATTTGGAGAAATGTGTGCCTGACAAAAGAGTAAGGTCCTGCAGCTTAGGGAAGACAAGGTGACTCGGTGGGTAAACGTGTTTGCCACCACGTCTGCTGACCTGAGTTCCATCCCTGGGATTCATGTGGTGGAATGAGAGAACTGATTCACAGGTTGGCCTCTGACCTCTGACACACACACACACACATACACACACACACACACACACACACACACACACACAGAAGCCCAACGCTTGGTAGTCTATTTTTCTCAGGCAACTGTTCACACTGGATCCAGTCAGGAAACAGACATGGATGCTAGGGCTCTGCTCCCTTTCTCCTTTTTGTTCAGGTCAGCCCATGGCATGGTGTGCTACCCCCATTTAGAGCAGATCTTGCTACCTTAACCTGACCTAGAAACCCTGTCCACAGACATGCCCAAAGGCTCGTTTTCTAGGTTTTCCTAGATCATCCTGTAAAGTTGACAAGATTAACCATTACTTCCACCCCCAACCCCACTGTGGGGACAGAGCCCAGAGCTCAGAAGTCATTGGAACCTTTTGTACTTGATAAAGCTCAGAGGCTCCCAAAGGGATCAAGATGTTCAGGTAACTGAAGTGTCCTTTAGTAACACCGAAGGACATGTACAGGGACACAGAGATATCCAATACCTAAGAAAGGTAGAAGTCATAATGTCTGGTCACCAGCCCAAATTCCCAGGTACTCAAAGAAGCAGAAACAGCAGCAGTGAGGAGAAAACATCAGGTAGTTGAAACAGACCTAGAAATGGGACAGGTATAGTGGTATATGAAGAAATCCAGCCACTGAGACTGTTCAGTGTCAGAGAAGTGGAGAGAAGGCTCGGTACAGGTAGAGACAGGCAAGTGTTTCTACAGAGCCTCCCCAGCTGAGAACCAAAGTGTCTGGAAGGAGCTGCCTCACATGTGATGCTGTGGAAGACAGGTGGGAGCAGACAAAGCCACAAAAATCACATGACACACAGCACCCTGCTGGACTAAAGCGGGCTGTGTGGGGACAACTCCAGGTGGAGGTTGGAAGTTCCCAGAAGAGGGGGAGCAGAAGTGTGGATTACAGTGGAGGATGCCTTTTTAGAAATTGTGTGTATGTGTGTGTGTATGTGTGTGTGTGTGTGTGTGTGTGTGTGGGCACGTGAGTGCAGCTGCCTGAGGAGGCCAGGGTGTTTGATTTCCCTAATGCTGGCAGTCCTGACCTGAGGGCTGGGAATGAGACTCTTAACTATTGAGCCATCTCTCCAGCTCCAAGAGGTTTTGTTTTGTTTTTCAAATTTGATGAAACCTAAACTCAATAAAATTCAAGCATATGAAATATGAAGGAAAAAGCAATATCAGGCACATAAAATTCAGTATAAAAAGGAAATATTTAGCTGGGCCAGTGGTGGCACACACTTTTAATCCCAGTACTTAGGAGGCAGAGGCAGGAGGATCTCTTAAGTTTGAGGCCAGCCTGGGCTACAAAGAGAGTTCCAGGACAACCAGGGCTGCACAGGGAAACCCTGTCTTAACAAAACCAAACCAAGGACAACATTTTTGTTGGAGAAATGCAAATGAGGACATGATGGAACACGTGAAGTACGAAAAGAAAAAATTCAGGTTTTTACCCAATAAAATGTCTTAAAAAAGGGGGGGTGAAAGGCTTTCAGGGTGCAAAAATTGGAAGACTTCTCAGAGGGGCACCACGTAGAATTTGCCATCATCTCAGATATTGGGGAGTGCTAAGTGTCCTCCAGCAGGGTACAAAGGACTGGAGAGATGCACTAGCAGACCACTAAATAGCAGACCATAAAGAAGAACACCAAAGACAAGATCTGAGCAGGCAAGCTGCCAGAGATGTGCATGATGGCAACAAGCCCATAAAAAGATGCTTGGCCATTGACCACTCAGGACTGCAGCAAAGTGACTGCACTTCGGAAGGTTGCTGCTGCACAGGATGGTTAAATGCTGGGAGGCAGCTCTCTGGGGTGGGGGGGTATGCAAGGGTGCCACTATTGTGGGACAGCATGGAGGTGTCCTGAGAAGCTGGGAGAAAGGTCTGTCCCAGCTGAGGCTGCCTGCTGATGTGTCCCTCTGATGTGGTGGCTCACATCTGTAATCCCAATACTCAGGAGACCAAGGCAGGAAGATTTCTGTTAGTTGGAGGCCAGCTTGGAATATATAGCAACAGGCCAACCAGGGCTACAGAGAGAGAGCCTGTCTTAAAAAAAAAAAATCCAGGGGATTGTAGAGATGGTTAAAAACATTTGTTACTCTTGCCACAGACTCTGGCTTGGTTCCCAGCACCACATTGTAGCTTAAAACACCATAACTCTAGTTCTAGGGAATCTGATGCCCTGCTACTGACCTCCATGGGCACCAGGCACCACATAGTACATATACATATAGACAAACACTCATCCATATAAAATAAAAGAATCTAAAAAAAAATATCTAGTAAATAAAGTAAAATTGGTGAATTTTTTATAGGCACAGTCTATCTCAAATACAGCCGACTGGAAAAATGCAAAGCAAAGATGAGCCAATCTTGGGGCTGCAGAGAGGGCTCAGCAGTTAAGAGCACTGGCTGCTCTTCCAGAGGACCTGGGTTCAATTCCCAGCACTCACCAGCCAGCTCACAACCATCTGTAACTCCAGTTCCAGGGGCTTATTCTGGCCTCCCTGGGCACCAGGCAAGCATGTGGTACTCTGATATGCAGGCAAGCTCCCATACACATAAAGTAAAGTAAAAATAATAATAATATAAAAAAAGAGGGAGCCAGTCTTGAGAAGAAGTCACCACAGTGACTGCTGGATCAGGGCAAGCCACAGAAGCTTCAGGGACACAGTTGGATGAGAAGTCATTGTCATGAGCTGCCCCTGTGAGGGGCTGTGCCCCTCCCCATGTGGTGAGGTTAGCCTTGAGTCTTGAACCTATCTTGATCATCACACATATCTATGCTGCCTGTGGTAGGAAATGGGGACGCAGGGACAGGCACTTGGCTGTGGAGAGGGTCTCAGAGGTAGTAGTAGGTGCTTCAGTGAGTGACAGTTACAAGTGGCTCTCTGGACAAGAGAATGTGTACCAAGTTGACCTGTTTGTAGGACAGCCAGGTGTATATGCTGGGGACACCCTGAGAGACCTCTTATCCTGTTACCTGGACAGAGCCTCTAATCATCCCAGGTTAGCTGACCCACAAGGCCCTTCAGGAGCCCCAGGCCCTGAACCTTCCAGGCTCACAACATGCTAGGGGCTCAGGCTAGCACCTGCAGTCAGTTGGAGGCTATGGCTTCTATGAACCTGGAAGGCTGAAGTGGTAAATGAAGCCAGTATGGCTATGAGGTCTTGGGATGTGTGTGATACAAGCCTCACCATCTGACAGTTTCATTTTGGTATGACTGGGCTAACCTGCCCACGTGAGTCACTGGTTTATTGAGGTTACAGCCTACTGGTTCTGTGTGTGTCATGACCCTGCATGCCTCACTAACCATGGACTCAGAGGGCCAGAGTTCAGGGCTACCTATGGCAAGGAGAGGGCTGCAGATGATGGATAAGTCCCACCCCATGGGACATTGACAGCTAGGGAAGCCTGGTACATGGGAGTTGACACTGGACCAGCTGGCCATAGGTTTGCATTTGAGAAACCAAGAGTGAGCCTGTGGCTCCGGAAGGGCAGACTAGGGTCCTTGGTATCGCTGCCTGCCCGACCGATGCCTTATGACTCTGAGGCGCCCTACCAAGGGAGGGGTCCAGTCCTTACCCTTGACTTGGATGCAGCTTGGTGACCTCTATCTGTGAGCACGAAGTCCCAGAGCTAGACATACTGTAGGACGGGGTTGAGGCTATCTTTTTTTGTGTCTGGGTCATCCTAGGAAAAGCTGGAGGCTGGGATCCTGCCTGCCAGACCAGAGAGAGAATGGGGGAAAGGATTTACTTCCTACTACTTCCAACCAAGTGATCCAAGCACTTCACACCACTGAGGCAGTTGGCCGAGAGCCAGTCAAGTCCTTCCCAGGACAGCAGAGTCCGAGCCCTGAGCGTGGGCAGCAGAGAGGAGAGGCAGGAGGCCGGGATGCCTGTTGTTTTGGTTTAATGTCGACATGGGAGTCCTGAGTCCTTATGTTTTTGATCATTTTGTCTATTTCATGATTTGCATAAATCATATCAACAAATTAGTTAAAAAAAAAAAACAAAACAAAACCTGAAGGCTCAGGAGATATCTCAGTTGGTAAATAAAGTGCTTGTGTGGGCACAAGGACCTGGCTTCGATCCTCAGCACCTATGTGAAAAGAGCATGATGGCGTACACTTTGT